>CANNZV010002745.1:0-86117 GCA_947561585.1 Caprella mutica | reverse complement strand
ATACACTACAGCTATTATTTGTATTTATGGACATCTTTCAATTGATTAAAACTGATTGTTAACTACAGTTAAGCTAATTATTTTATGAACATGTTTATTTGTTCTGTAGCTTATTCATAAGTTTGGTAACAAAGTAGTTAGCTAATAAATATTTAGCTTAACTAATTGTTAGTAACTATTAATTTATTTTATGCATTATTCTTTTTTTTTTTTGTTCTCTTCCGATATTCCTTAGTTCATTTAATAAATATATCAACTACTTGTTACCATATGATAATATTCTTTCAATTGATATTCTGATTATTGTTAATTATGATATTATAGCTTCTAATCTCTCAAGCTACCTACTTTGGTTGTAACTTCTTTTTAGGCCTTCAATTCCGTACTTATATAAGTGTTGAACACCATTTATTAATGTTCTTTGATGTTACTTCTCTATATACTGTGGTAGCTAATTTCTAATATTAATACTCTTCTCATATTTGTGATAAGAAGTGCGAAATTAACAAAGGATCTTTGTGTAGTTTTCGTTTTGATTTTCACTGATACCAGTAGAAAATTTTATTTTGCTGTTGCCATTTCCCTATATATTATATATTTTTATTTTACTTTTTGTTTCGGTTCATTATTAGCTGTACAAAACAGACATTACTAAATTTCTTCAGCTATTTGTTATTTTCAATATATTTTTTGTGGTCTTATTTTATTTCCATTCCTCTATAGAATAATTATTTTGATACCAATAAATCAATATCACAGTCCTGTCAATTAGAAGTTCTAACTGCATCCCCAATAATAAGTTAACTGAAAGTAAGCATACAATTTTTAATAGATTTAGGGTTTTAGTAGGTATAAAATTGGATAATTCATGATGCAGTTTTGAAATGGGTCCGACCGTCCGTCATTATTTCTAATCGATGAGCTATTATATAACTGCCCCATTTTTATATAGTAACAGCTCGTTAACAATATGAAATGAGTTTGTTAAATCTGGGGGTGCCAGAACCCGTTCAATTTTCATTGCATCATTTTTTTTAATTTCCGCTTTTTAGTGTGTAATTCCCTAGTTGGAAACTCGCTTGCAACGTCATCACGGCAACACAGTTTAAACCGATATCTGTGCGCGTAGGCTTGTCTTAACTATAGTATTCTATGAACTGTGGTTAGAGGGGGCGGCACGCCTTATGTTTAATCAGTAATGAACTACAAAAGTGTCAATAAAGATTAAATAATATAGGTAAAACAAAGGATTAAAAGACAGGGGGGTCTCATGACTGAGGGGGCTATGACCTAGGGTGTAGGTCATAAGCCCCCCCCCCCCCCTGTTTTTAAATCCTTATTTACCTATATTATTTCATCCTTATTGACACTTTTGTAGTTCATTACTGATTAAACATAAAATATATGTATGTCGGGGGGCGTGCCGCCCCCCGAAACCCCCTGCCAGGTCATTAAACAATCATGAAGTGTGCAGTACAACAAACTAGCAGATACAACAAACTACATTAGCAACTCTCAGTTATTACTATCTAAGTAGTTCTTCATTTGTTTAACTAGGTAAATAAAGATTAAAAAAACAGGGAGGGGGGGCTCGTGACCGGGGGGGGGGGGGCTCATGACCATACCCCTATGACCTACACCCGGGGGGGGGGGGCTAATGACCTACACCCCTAATGAACATACACTTAGTAATATGAGGAGAGAGCTGTTGAAGTCTAATCTTGATCATATATAGAAAAGTATATAGTGCTAAAAGTGTGGGTGACTCTGTTGCATAACCTAGTATAGAATAGTTTTAACAGTAAACTAGAACAATTTCTTATTAAAATTATACAAAACCTTGGATTAATGGTCTGGTTGTTCATATAAAGAGACGGAGGAACCAATATTTACTTTACCGAACTGGAAAAAATAAGTAGAGGGCAATACAATGAATACAGAAATGAAGTGAATCGAATGTTTAAAAGAGCGAAGGTTGAGTACTTTGAATTGAAGTGTGGTGATTACCGAACAAATATCGGTGCGTTCTGGAAATAAATTAGTAATCTAATAAAATCTGATCACTATTCGAAGAATATTGACCCAGCTAACCAAATCCTCTCTGTCCTGCGAGGGACGGGGGATTTCAGACGTCTAAAATCTCTGTAACTTTTGTCATTGATAAAAATTTGCTTTGAAATTTTTTGTGTATCATAATCGATGTCAGATCTAAAAGTGTACACAAATTTGGAATTAAGGAATTTATATTTTAGAAGTCATAAAGGAAAATGTTACATTTATCTTTCGGTACGAATATTTTCTGACCCGACTGTAGGTATTGACAAACAGTTGTAGGTAACTAGGTAGGGATTGGTAAACACTAGTAGATACCTAGGTATGTATTGACAAACAGTAGTAGGTGACGAGGTAGGTATTGATGAGCACTATAGTAGGTAACTATGTGGGTATTGATGAGCGCTATAGTAGGTAACTAGGTAAGTATTGATCAACACTAGAAGGTAACTAGGTAAGTATTTATAACCACTAGGAGGTATTTAGGTAGGTAATGACAAACATTTGTAGGTAACTAGTTCGGTATTGATGAATACTAGTAGGTAATTAGGACCTAGGTTGATATTGTAGGCAACAAGATAGGCATTGATAAAACGCTGTACGCAAATAGGTAGACATTGATAAACACTAGAAGGTAACTAGTTAGGTATTGATAAACAGTTGTAGGCAACTAGGTAGGCATTGCTAAGCACCAGTAGGTATTGACAAACAGTTGTAGGTAACTAAGTAGGTACAGATAAATACTTCGTACTAGGTAGGTAGTGAAAACCACCAGTAGGTAGGTACTACGTTCGTATTGATAAACAGTTGTAGGTAACTAGGTAGTTGTTAATGAACACTAGTAGGTAACTATAGGTAAGATTAATAAACAGTTGTAGGTAATTAGGAAGTTAATAACAGTAATTAAAATTATTAATATAAATATCAATAGATAACTTTATTCATATTTTTATCATTTACATTAAAAAAGAAGAGATACAAAAAAGTAGAATATTAAATTATAATGATTCATAATAACTTTCAGAAGCATGCAAGTTATCAAGTTGCATAAAGATCATTTCAATACTATTCTACCATGTCTAGGTTGGCTCAGTGGTAGCGTCGCCGACTTCAATAGTATATCACACCACAGTCCTGAAATCGATTCCCGAGAACACCGCTACATTTCTTTCTCCATTTCTTCCCATTTAATTTGTATATAACAATATGTAACATTAAATTAAATGATATACAGGTAAACGTACATACACACTATGTGCAATAAACTAAAAAATTGCAATAAAATTAACTTCATTTTTTTTTATTTCTTATACATATTTATATACTCCAATTAACTGAAGTAGTTTGAGCAGCAGAGAGATATGTCCCCCTTGCAGAGGGGGACATCCGCACTCTGTCCCACGTCTTGAAGAGGGGGACATTCATACTCTGTCCCACGTCTTAAATCCCTCTTCCCTCTATAGCGAGGGACATCCGCACTCTGTCCCATGTGGGTCCCACGTCTTGAATCCCTCTATAGCGAGGGACATCCACACACTGTCCAAACGAAGAGGGTTAGACGTCTGATTTCCCCCGCCCTACGTCTTAAATCCCTCTATAGCGAGGGGTATCAGACGTCTTAAGACGTGGGACAAACAGCTTTTGGTTAGCTGGGTGATATTAGGAAACTGATAGTTGGTGAGGAGGAGATAGTGATTGTACATCAGCTTTTAATTACTTTTTCGCTAGGATCTGTGGAGATATCTGTGATTGTGCACCTCCAAGCCGAGTTAATTCAAACTCTTTATCTCTGTGACAATTATCCACAGTCGTTCTTTTCGCAAGTTCTGCCAATTGATGTAGTAATCAAAGTGATAAATTACCTAAAAAACAAGTCATCAGTTGCGATTATTAAACATTGCCAACTATTTATTTTAGTAGGGGTTTAACGTCTGCTTCGGAACCAAAGGCCATATCGCTGACGTCAAAAGGAAATTAAATACAAGGGACTGGAAGAAGCAGTCAGAGAGGAAAGTGGCTCCATGAACAAAGTCACTTACCACCGTCGGTGACAATGCTCATGGATGCAGAAAAGCTACTCCGTGGATGCAGTCACTTACCAAGGAATGTGACGAAATGGGACACAAGCACCGGTGGCTGCACTCACGGATGGAAGAGGAAAATGAAGAGGTGATAGTAAATGAAGCCTACGAGTCTACCTAACACAAAATCCAAGACCTCGCAGTTGAAGAGCATAACCCTAGCGCTATCCTCCAAAACTGCAAGTAGCGTTAAAAAAAATGATAAACATGGTAAAAATGAAAAAAAGACAATCCATGATCCAAATTACAACAGTTCGGAGCCCAAGGGACGCCACCCCTCTTCTCTTCCAATCACCACAGACAGCTTCAGGATAGAGCCCCTGGGGGCACATTGCCAACTAATAATATTGGCAATATCCCTTAACGAAGAGAATAAATTTTTAAAAAGTTAAAATATTATTAAACTATTCTAATGTGTCTATTCAGTGATAAATAGTTAATATATGTGTTGTTTTTAATTGATTTCTAAATTTCATGTTTTAAAAAATGTGACGTGATAGTCACATTCGTCTCTAGGCTCCACACATTCAATTTATCACAGTTTACTCCATAATTTTATGTGACTAATTCGTCACAAAATGTCATTGTAATGGGATTATTACGGCCTAATTTTCTAAAGATTAAAATCGGAAAAGATCCGAACCAGTGGCATATGCTGGAACTCTATATAAACAAATCCTCACAACCATAGCGCTTTTCACGTCTGGAATCCATACAGCTAACATCAGTTTAAATTTGTCTTCCATTTATATAGATAGAGAACTAACTAATTTTCCATTCTAGATATCTTAAACCATTGTGAAATCATATTCAAATTCAAACATTGCTGAAATTATATAGAAACCTAAAGTTAACGTAATTAAAAGCAGCCAGTTGTTACCTCAAAATATAGTCCCACGCACAGGCCACAGGAATCCATACAGTGATTGTGAATTTGAAAGGTGATTATTTGTTGTGCTATTCATTTGTTTATTTATCTATACTATATATTATATAATAGACCTAATACTGTATAAATGTTGTAGAATTGCTAAGTACTAAAACGTGCCTAATTTTTACAGCTCGGAAATCAGTCTTTTCCTTCTTCTCTTTCTCTTAAATTTAGGTTTAGTTTTAGTAGCGTTAGGTAGGGTAATTATTATTAGTTTATATAGTTAGGATTAAATAAAATACAGCAATAGTTTCATGCATTTATTTCTCCTAAATAAAATAGAGTAGTTGATCACTTGCCGGTAAATAGTACCTATACCCTAAAATTCAATACCTCCTAGCCTAATTAAGAACCTGGGTAATAGGGGGTACGGTCAAGAGCCCTTTGGTCATGAGCCCCCCTAGGTCATAAGCCCCCCGGTCACGAGCCCCCCCCCCCCTCCATGTTTTTTTTAATCCTTATTTACCTAGTTAAACAAGTGAAGAACTACTTAGATAGAAATAACTGAGAGTTGCTAATGTAGTTTGCTGTATCCACTAGATTGTTGTACTGCACACTTCATGATTTTTTAATGACCTGGCAGGGGGGTTCGGGGGGCGGCACGCCCCCCGATATACATATATTTTATGTTTAATCAGTAATGAACTACAAAAGTGTTAATAAGGATTAAATAATATAGGTAAATAAGGATTTAAAAACAGGGGGGGCTTATGTCCTAGGGGGGCTCATGACCGGGGGGGGGGGCTCTTGACCGGGGGGCTTATGACCTACACCCGGGTAATAGAGTCGGGAGGTTAAACGCCAAACCCGCAACATTAATATTTGGTGCCGTGACTTTTAGGTTAGGTCAGGTAACTCATTTTCCAGTAATATCTGCATCCTTAGATCTAGAATAAATAAATTCATAGCGATTGTTAGATTAGGATTGGAAATATATGGATAAATAGGGCAGTTACATTTAGGGTAGGAAATATTTAAATAGCTTTGTTAGCTATTTAAAATTTACCAAATTAATTTTTGGTAATTAGGAGTGAAAAAAACTAATTAGCTATAGTAATTCGTATATTTTTTCTCATAGGAAATTAAAGGCAAAGTAAATTATTAATATTATTATTTTAACAGAAGCGTATAATTTAGAGGTTGTGGTTAGGCACATCTGAAAAAAAAAATTAACGAGTGATTACTAATAAATTATACGAATGTTATACATGGAAAATGATGATTTAGGTTACATGCAATAATTGAATGGTAGAAAAAAAAATTAAATTCAGAGCTTTTAATTTCACATACAGATAAAAAAAAACACTAAACCATGTCTAAATCTGAAAAAGAGAACAGTAATGAAGAGTCAGAAATCGATAGTGGTAGCTTAGAAAAGTTGTTGGAACAATGCAACCAGATTCAGAAATTTATTGACAAAAATAGTAGAAATGAATTTTCAAGCGACACTAGACAAGCAATGGCTACATTACAAAGTAACATTTCGAAGGTGCTAGATAAACAAAGCGATGATGGAGTTAAGTTTTATGTGGTTAAGAGTGAGCACGAGACTGGAGCCAGAAAGAAAACTAAAACTGTGAAGCGTACAACTGATAATTCAGTCATCTCAATTATCAGACATGTATGAGGCTGACTTTAAAAGATCTAGCAGGTTAAAAAAGGATAAAAGAGATAATAAGAAATACAGAGATAGTACTAGTGAAACCAGATCATCGAGTGATGAGTACCAGAAACCTAAACAAAAGAAAGAACTTATCCAAGAAAATGACGCCGGAAACTTCACTGAGAATGAACTAATTAGAACCCTAATCAAACAACTAGATACTAGGAAGGTACCTAAGCTTGAACCATTTGATGAAACTAAAGGCGTAGATCTTGAAACTTACCTTGATAAATTTGAAGAATATTGTAGGGAAATGTTTAAAGGTAAAAGTTACTTATGGATCAACGAATTAGCCGAACATCTAAATGGACAGACACTGCAGGGATTCCTTTCGTTGAAAGAATTCGACGACAGTTATGAAGAAATGAAACTCAAACTAATAAGATGGTTTAATGATAACAGAAAAGATAGGAAAAGGAAAGCTAGAAAGAAATTCGAGAACGCACAAATGAAAACTAATGAAACTACGTACATGTATGGTACTAGGCTACTTGTATTATACAAAAGTGCTTATCCAGGACATGAATTTAAGTATAGTAAAACTTTAATCAAACAATTCAAATTTACTGTAGGAATTAAAACGAATTATTGATTCACAAATCCTAAAGCCCCGTTTACATTGAGGCTCTTTTGCACACTCTAGAGTGTTGAAACAAGGGTCAAACGCGCAATGGAGGGGCAAACCAGCGGGCAACTTGAGGCTCACTTCAACATTCACCTTGGCCATTCTTTTCGACACTCTGAGTGACACTCACTGTGGCTCAGTCAGTCCATTGATGCACCAGGGGGAGTGTTAACATCGAAGCTCCTGCAAAATGGATGGCAACGAGTAGAGCTGCTGTTGAACAGCTAATTAATCTATATAGGACTCACGAATGCCTTAGTAAATCATAAAGTAAAGCATATAAAAATAGAAATTTAAGATAGAGAGCAATAATGACATTGAACAAAATTTTATTATTATCCCAACCTATAACAAAGAGCATTGTGTTTTTATATATGTATGAATCCATCACACTCAAAAATTTAATTTTATAAAATTCAAAATTTTCGGAAAACTCAAATTTTTCCGAATAGGTAGGTACTGAAGATTTTCCGAAAACTCAATATTTTCCGGAAACTGAAAATTCTTGGAATTAAAATTCAATTTTCATTAAAAAACAGTTATTTTTAACGGGATAGTACACTAGTTACTAATATTAGGTAGAGATGGAGAAGATGTAAAAACTGAAATTCAAACTATACGGAACTAACACCGTAATAAAGTCAACGAATCGAAAAAATCTGATAAAGTTTATGAAACAGATGAAATTTATGTACCATAGCTTTGGTGCTATAAATTATTTCATGTTGTTACACTAGGGGCCCTGCCGCTTTGCCCAGTATAACAACATTTCTCGCCATCGAATCTGAATACCAACTAAGAACTCTCGCACCGTCTCAATCTGACCGCCAAACGCTTTTCAAATGTGAACAGTCAAGACTCTTTTTGAGTGTGCACTTGCCCGTTGCCCATGGATGTGAGCTTCCAATGTGAGTGTCAATATAAACGGGGCTTAAACCACAAGCTGCTCAACAAGAATATTCATGGAATAAAATTTAAAAATGCTCACGAATATTTGACCAAGAAATAAATGAAAAACAAAAGGAATACAGTAGCGATGAACACTCAAAAGAAATTGTGATCAATTTCAACAATTCTAAGAATCTAAATACCGGTCATGATGAAAGTAAGAAATATAGAGCCGAAAATAACCTTAGTTATAACTCCATTCACAATCAACATTCTCCGAATAAGGTACCTCAAAATAGAAACACCTTTATGGATAATATTAAACAGTACAAACCAGATTTCCCAACTAAATGTCACTATTGTTATAGAGTAGGACATAACTCAAATAATTGCAGAACAAGACTTAACGCATGTTTTATATGCGGTAGTACTAAGCATTACTACAGAGAGTGTGCGCAACGTATTCAAACTCAAAACGTTCACACATTTAGGTACAATCAAGCACCTAGAGAAAACCCAAACCAAAGAAACAGAAGCACAAGTCAGCATTATCAATCACGTAATGAATTTCCGCGCTTCTCTGCATATAATCAATATTATATATTGAACAAAGAGATAACATCAGGCAATCTAGACCCCAATTTAGAGAAACTTTTGTAAATAGAGCTAGTGGAAATTTTAAAACCGTTAGTAAACATCTCACACCCACAACAATGAAAGCATAAATAAGAATTTAAACTATTCCTCCAGAGTAGGCGAGGGAAATCTGGAGGATTACAAGCCCTTAATAACAACGAAAAGGAATAATAATGGAAGTGTAAATAAAAGTATGTATTCTAATCTGTTGCAACCATCTAAATTACTATTCTTACCTGTTCACCAATCCGATAAAAGTGGACCATCAGTTCAAGCTTTGTTGGACACAGAAGCATCAATGTCTTTTGTGGCCAAATCTGAAATAAAAGAAATTTGTAATTATATTAATAATGAAGATATACATTACATTACAGGATACGGTAACATAATAAAAAAGACTAGGTTCAATTTACCTAAATGTATCTATTTTAAACTCAGTATAATGTTAAATTTAACATCATGAATGACGGAAGATATTGCTTATAAAATGATACTAGGATTAGATTTCTTTAAGAGAAATGGCATTGTAGTTGATATGTTTCACAAGAAAGTGTATATAAATAAACTTGATAAAAGTAGGATGACGGTTAATTTAAATGAAGAATTAGGAATCAATTCAGTGCAGTATGAAAATATACCACTATGCGCTCTCAGTAATACAACTATTAAATATAATGATTTTAAATTGATTGATGTTGATAACTCTTTTGTAAATAAACTTGATAAAAACAATTACTATTTCGAAGGGAAAAATGATAATAAAAACATAACTTTTCTATCAGGAGTAATTAAAAATTCAAATAAAATTCAAATATTGGCAGAAAGCGAGAGTAAAAAGAAGCAGCACATTAACAAAGGACAAATAATAGGATATGTAAATACCTTGGTAGAAATTGAAAACCATGGCGAAGAAGAGAATTGGACACTAGAAAAGCTAAAAGAAGTTGTTGGGATAGAACACCCAAATATGGATGAAGGAAAGAAAAGACAAATATTTGAAATGTTAAACGAAAGCAACTCTATCAGCAAATGTGACAAGGATATAGGCATGTTCAACCACATGCTATTAAATTAACAGATCAAACTCCAATATGGCAAAAGCCACGACCATTTGCACCTCCTGTCAACGATGGAATTGAACAACAATGTAAAGAGTTATTAGAGAGACATAATAGAATATAGCAACTCAAATTATTCATCACCATGCGTACCAATCAGAAAGAAAGACGGATCCCTAAGATTATGTATGCATAGACTACAGAAGATTAAAAAAATTACTAAGACAGAGCAATACCCAATGCCAAATTTAAATCAATGCATTTACAAACCTAACAATATCAATTACTTCACAAAATTAGATTTAACTAAAGGTTATTACCAAATAGAATTGACCGAACAAAGCCGTAAGTACACTGCCTTCAGCACGATGAATAACCACTACCAATTCAAAAGACTCCCATTTGGTCTCAAAAATGCAGGCATCGCTTTTCAACGGGCAATGCAACAAACTCTTTCGAAAACATTAGGTGTCAACGTTATAATATACATTTACGACATCCTCATAATATCTGAAACATTCAACGAACATTTAGATGTGGTTAAAAAAGTGCTTAATACTTTAGCTATTAATAATATAAAAGTAAATATAAACAAATGCGAATTCTTCAAAGATAACATTAGCTTCCTCGGTCATGAATTAAATAGCAGCGGTATTAAGAAATCTCAAGAGTACATTATAAAAGTTAAAGAAATTCCACGACCTGAACCTGTAACAGAATTAAGAAAATTTCAAAGAAAATTTATCCCGAATTGTTCAACCATTTTAAAATCTTTAACTACAATAACAGGACAAGAAAACAAAACAAAACTTACATAGAACGAAGAAATGATAGATGCTTTCGAAAACATTAAGAAGGAAATAGAAACGGACATACTTCTCACATACCCGGACTACAACAAGGAGGCGGAAAAATTAGAACTATTTGTAGATGCTTCGGGTAACGGTGCAGGTGCTGCATTGCTACAAAAACAAAAAGGCACTTATAAAACTATAGGATACGCATCAATGTCATTTTCAGAAACACAGAAACGCTATTCAACAATAGAAAGAGAACTCACAACAATTAGGTGGGGTTGCCACACATTCAAACCATTTTTGTTCGGAATACAATTCAACCTCTATACCGATCACAAACCACTAATTTACATAAGTAACATGTCACCTCACAGCTCTAGGGTACATAGAACTCTAGTTGAACTCTGTGAATTTAACTACAACATTAAGTTTTGTCCAGGAAACTAAACGAAGCAGCTGACTTTTTATCTAGGATGACTAACGAAACAATCGAACAACAGAATGAAGTCACAGAAAAGCTTCCCAAAGAACTGATAGCAATCGAAAAAGTCGAAGGTGGAGGCGATACTATGTTTAAAGCAGTAATAATTACACTAAAGAGAACGCTCGATGAAAACTGCCAATCAACAAGAGACCATTTAGAATTACGAAAAGAAGTAATAGAAGAATTAATTAATAACCCAGCGAAGTACAATATCCTGAAGAAGAAACATGAAATTAATAAATTAAAACCTATGCTAAATGCCGGTATATTACCCTGCTCAGAAGCCCTACTTGCAATATCTAAATTATATGACCTAGAAATTCGTGTATATCACAACATTGACTCACCTATAATACTCTCCGCCAGTCCTAACAGAAATAAACACATTATTCACCTGCAATGCATCTCGATGATACACTACAACCCTCTGGTATCATGTAAATCTGTTGATAAAAACACAAATATTCGTCAAATTAATACATTAATTGAACCAAATGAAAGAGAACTGAAATCGAATAATTATGAACAAGTTGACGAAAATCTTGGAAAATTGTTCGACGACAATACTAACGAAAAGGTGTGTAATCACGAAGACATGAACTCTCAAATTTCATGCACTTACAATAACCATGAAATATGTGCTTTCTTAGATACAGGAGCACAAGTATCAACAATAAATGAAGTAATTTGGAACAAAATTAAAAGTGGACAAGAAGAAATAAAAGAAATAAGAAAATTGTTGGTATGGGAGGAGGAACATATCAGATAATAGGAATTGTAGACTTAGAAATAACCATAAACGAAACCAAATGTAAATCCTGTCCATTCGCAATAGTTAGAGAATCAACTCTTCCGTGCTGTATTCTAATCGGATTTAATTTTATAAGAAAAAATGAACTGAAACTTAACTACACATCTCAAACAATAGCAACGACAAACAATAAAATAAGTAACATCATATGTTCAAGCGGTAATTATCAATTAAATTTCCTTGGTTCCATAGAAAGTAGCCAAACTGACATCACATCTGACAGTGATAATAACGAACATGACAAAACTAAACTTATTATATCAAATGAAAAACTACTCAAATCGAAAATTGCTAAAGAAATTCCAACAAACAGTATGGACACAAAACGAAATTAAACAATTCAAAAGACATGCAAGAAAACTTAAAATAATAAATAATATTCTAATGAAGGAAACAAAACAAGGTAGCGCTGTAGTCGTATCATTTCCCTTCATGGTAGAAATAGTTCATAGGGTTCATTCTAGTCTAGCACATATAGGTAGACACAAATTGCTAGATTTAATCCGAAAACAGTTCTGGCATCCAGCCATTGACAAGATAGCTAGAGAGATATGCGCAGCATGCAGATATTGTCAATTAAACGAAACAAATGTACAACAAAAGAAACCACAAACCATCAAAATCAATTCTAAATATCCATTCAACTTAGTTGCTATGGACCTCATGCAATTCCCAAAATCTGCATTAGGTAACAACTATATTCTAGTATGTGTTGATCACCACACTAAATGGTTAGCAGCAGTAGCACTGAAAAACAAAAGTTCTAACGCAGTTTACAAAGCTTTAAAATATACTGTTTTCCCAAATCTACCCAAAATACCAACATCAATACTCACAGATAATGGCAAAGAGTTCAAAGCCGAAGAAATTCAGGAACTCATGAGAGATTTCGATATTAAACACGTGTACTCTTCACCATATAACCCATCAAGTAATGGCGCAGTAGAGAGAACAAATAGAACCCTAAAAGATAACATTAAATCACTAATACAAAGAGATTGGGATAAGATATTACCAAACGCAGTTATAATCTACAACAATACCATTCACTCCCAAACAAACTATAGTCCATCAGATATGAACATGTTAAAAGAACACCAAAATGCAAACAATATACCACTAGACAGAGATACAATTAACACTTGGAGAGAAGGTCACCCCAATTTTTCACCATTCAAATTTAATCAAAAAGTTATCAAATTGAAACAAACTTTCACCGAAATATGAAGGTCCATTCATAGTATCAAAAGTAAACCCTAACGGTATGAGTTACGAGATTTACAACCCCACTAATCATAACCAAATCATTAAAACAAACCACAAGTTCCTCAGGCCATGGAAGGAACTACCTAAAAATATACAGAAATACATTACCGAAGAGGCAACAAAAGAGAACAGTTCTAATGGAAGAGATGTAGAAATAAGTGACACAGAAATAAACATTAACTTATCATCATCGGGCACTACAAATGAATCAGAAACTGAAATGCATAAAATTAAACACAAAATAAAAAACCTACAAAATAAAAGAGTCCAAAACAAAACCATGCCACCCTTGAAGTCACGTTCACGTAATGAAACCATTAGAAAAAATAAACAAAATGAACAAGAAAAATTAGACCTAACTAGGCTTAATTGCTCAGAGAGTACATGCTACGACAATAATTTTAAGCATTCTACACCAATATCAAAAAAAAACTTTGCCAAATTTAACTACAGAACTAGATCTAACTGAAATAACAAACTCCACGTTCAATATTTTAGAACAAGCTATATTGATACTCGAAGAAACGGCTAATGAAATAAACGATAAATTAAAGACAGATACTGAATTATCATTTAATGAAACACGAATTAATCATAAATGCCATTAGAGAAGCCATAAGAAACAATCTGTTTCACATTCAAAAGCGTTTCAATTTTACCCGTTGGAAGTTTTCTAAGATTTTGGAAATGCAAATATCCTGGGTGAGTTGAGGAACACAGCCGGATTGTTGAGCTGAAGCTCCAACCGCAACCACATTTCTTTTAGCGCTGCAAGATCGACTGGTTGATTTTCTCTTTAATGCAAGACCCAGAGGCTTTGAAGTTTATAACCTATACAAAATAGCGTGCTTAAAGGTAGTGAAATTAGTACAAGATCATGTCTACCAAGAAAGAAGTCAAAACAAAACAGTCTTTTTGTTGCAGATACAGATTCGTTAGTTTTGATGGATTTCTTCATAATGTTCGTCAGTCAAACGAATTTCTGCACTAGAAAAAGAAAAACACCGACATCGTCAAATAATTAATCAAAATGACATTGTATGGGAAATATGCAATTAAATTGTATTTTTGAATATAAAATACTTCCCTGACCCTGTACTATAAAATACAAGAATAGTATGTATTGTATAGTACAGGGTAATACTATAAAAATAAGAATAGTATGTTCTTTATAGTACAGGGCAATAAATGAGTAGCTAATCAATTTATCTATTTTCGTTTATAGTGGATTCTCCTCCACTCGTTGTTCATTTTTGCTCTGAGGTAATCAATCTGCCTCACATCAAATCCTATCAGAGTGTCCAATGAATGCTTCTCGATGAATGATTCCAACTCATGTATTTCTGAATTGATGAAACAATACCAATAAATTAAAAATCAAATATTTCAATTTGCAATAATCTGAAAAAATTAGACAATACTTACTTTGATATCTGCCCAATTTGTTTACATAATTTATTATCTGCATTGTGTCGGCTTTAATCCATCTTACAAGTCGCCTGCCTGCAAAAAACATGTTAGATATTGATATAATATAGTGAAAGACGTCATATTAGGATTGTTTCAAAGGCAAAGTGTTTTTGCATCATTACATGGTAGTAAGAATTCATTGTGCCATAAGTAAGATTTTAATGAAAATATCGTTTGCGATATAGGTTGTTAGGAAACTCAATAATTATAATGAATTACTACTAAGTTACAACCAATAATTATGGGAAAGGTAAATTCTACAGCTATACTAGAAGTTACGACTTCAGTTATTATGTCGGGTAATCTTTCAGTAGACGTTTGGTTGACTGTTAATATTCATTATTTGAATGAGAATTTACAGGTTTGAAATAATGTGAATAAATAAGATCATAAAAATAGTGTGCTATCGTTCTGCTCCACATTTTAAATTATAATTGTTTCAATTGAATTCGCTTTGTATCAAAATGATCAGAATCATTTAGATTAATATTGAATAACTATGTACGTGCATATAATATATTGATGTTTAAAAAAAGTAACATAAACGATTAAGCATTAGGAATTTCTTTTACCAAGGAAAAGATTTCGAATTTTGCAGAACTTCCTAGAATCTGAAGTTTCTGATGAAACATTTTTCCATATCCAAAGTAGTGTTCACAATCCCAATATTGTCGTTACTGTTGCACTAATAACCATTACTGTATTTAGTACAAGGAGGAAGTCACTTCATCTCTAACTTTGTGGGTGATCAACTGAGATAGAATTTTTGGCTCATTTTTCGATACAAAAAGCTAGTACAGTAATACCTTCTTAGCTGTGGACTTGTTGACTGCGAACCTTCATACATGCGCTTTTGTTGTTACACCTGCGCTCCCTTACCTGCGATTTTTAATGGCAGTTGCCATACACCGCTATATGTTTACAAACGCTCCGCCTATTGCTTTTTTTCTACTATTTACCTTTGTTATTGGTTAGTTAACAGAAATGAGTATTTGTATGGATTTATGGAGTAATCGCATGGATTTATTAAGGGTTAAATGTCTGTTTCGACTATTTCTGATTAAATCGCGGTCGCTTTAAGAAATGTAAATACAAATGACTGAAAGAAGTAGTCAGAGAGGAAATTGGCCTCATGAATTTAATCTCCTGTCGTAATCAGTAACAAAGCTCATGACTGCAAAAAAGCTACTCTGCGAATTCAGACATTCACAAGTATCACTGATAGAAGAGGAAAAAAATGTGTGATAGTAAATAAAGCATACGCATGCACCTTAGTATTATTATGAATAAAAATGTGATATTTTATTCGCGATTGATAAAATAGTAATTCGAAAGATTCATTATACCATTGTTTCATTTCAACAAGAATGTTTCTATCCTTTGACTTTTATAAAAGAAGAAATATTATTTGAAATTTAATTTCAAATACGCACGATACTTGTTTCAATTAATGACAAACTGATATAATGATATTATTTCATCAATATATACGTACATCTTTTGGAGTTAATGAGGTATTTTGATAGTTAGATCTTTACAATTGTAGAAAATATCACCTAAGATAATTCAGTTCTCCCTTTAAATGAGCTAACCAAGTCTTCTATTTGATGTCTTGCTATCTGCGCGCTTCCATAGCTGTTCTTAAAAATTGGAACGCTAGTAGTCGAATTGAAAGTTTCTAAATAGAAGAATTGGTATAAGTTCTAATAGAGAATGGAACTATAAATGGCCACCTGAATATAATTATCTCAACTAAATCAATCTCTCATTATATCCATTTGTTAATGATTTTTATTTGTAAATTCATCTAGCGAAGGTAATCACATTCAATTCAAGGATGTTAATGAAGTGAAGAACAAAATCTGTTCGTATTTGTACTTCGAATTAATCTTGAAAATGTTAAATGAAACTATGTTTTCATTCTAGACTCGTTTGACGCTATTCACATAAAAATTATAATTGAATAATATGAGGTTACATGATACATCAATTTACTTCAAATAATTTCAAAACCTACTTAATTTCAATAGAACCGATATCAGAAAAGTTGTTAAGATTTTGAACACACAATGATAAAAAGCTGTAGGTTTTAGTAGTTTTAATTAAGTAGAGGATCAATTATTTCATTCATCTGAATACTTATACTAAATAGTGAATTTAATCAGTAAATTATGGAAACAGTGTTTTAAGTTAAATTGAAAGTTTTTCTTTTATTGAATAGAGTATACCCCTTTTTAATATTAATAGCAAAAAATTAAGATTTATGAAAATGTAATGAAGAATTAAATATGCCATTAGCTAATATTATAATAATGTCTCAAATTTTACATTGGGACACAGATTTCTATTGGGCAATCCGTATGTTAGTAAAGGAAGAGCTTTTGGCCGGGGTAGGAACAATAAAATTCAAAAGAATCAACCAGTTACCTCTTGCAGTTTTTGGTGTTTGAGGATTGACATCAATTGGCATTATGGAGTCTGCCATGGTTGAAGTCTCTCCACCAACCTGAAAGTAAACAATATAGTTCCAAAACTAGTACTTCCATGGTTCCAAATAGTTATAATGATCTGCAATAAGAGAACAATATTAGAGTATCATATTTCGTTTAGAATAATTTGTGGCTCTTAGGATGTAGCGCTTCTGAAAATTGGTAAATTAAATCAAGAACAATTCCAGATATTAAGGAAAGGTTTTATTTAACCATTTTCTTTGTGGGTTCGAAGGTGATTGTATATTAGACTGAACACAGAAATAATAGGTTGCAAATGATGGTTTTGAACAAAATGAAAGAAACAAATAGATAGTTGGTCTTCTAAGACTGAGAAGACCAATATTGCGCTCACCAACAACAGTGAGCGCAATATACAGATAATTATGGTATGTAATTCACAAGTTGCATGCGCATCAATAAATGAAGAAAGGAGCATATTACTGACTTAAAAATAGAAATTATCAAATTTTCGTATTTCATTTTATGATACAGATTTATAAATTTCAAATATATATTTGAGATATTCATACTTTATTACCACAACCTGTTTACAAGTAACAATTTCGAAGGGGCGATACGTTAGCTGAATTCATGTTTTCAGGAATAGCTTGTCATATAGGACTCCCCGAATTTTGCTTTCATAATTACATGCTTCATAAACATATTTTTTTTAAAGTCTTAGTTGCAGCTAGGTTATCAGACGCACACAAAAAGAAAGAGAAAAAAGATAACAATATTGAACTGGATATTATTAGGGGATAAAATGGTAATAAGCTAATAAATTCAGATATTTCTTTCCTTCTATTGCACTTTCTTTCTGTGTTTTCACTAAATAACATTAGCAACCATGTAAACCGTTTCATGACTTCAACCTTGAGATTTTTTTTCTTGTTTTTATAATTTTCATCAAAAATGCTGTTCTTGGCAAATTTGCCTTGATTATTTTGATTTAAAGAAAAAAATATGTGAATATTATTTCAATATTTTCTGTTGTTAAATTGTTACAAGAATTTGACTGGCAGACTCAAGTATTATAATATATTTTCTTCAGTTTTTGAAACTTTTTTCTGTAACTTTTTAAAACTTATGTATGTTGCATGTCTTCTGTTTTCTAATAATGGAAATATGGGCTGGAGTGGGAGTCGGTCTTTGAAAAATAGAGGAGTCGGAGTCGGCCATGAGAGCTCCGACAGCAAAGCCCTGCTATCTAATTTACCTCCAGATGATAACGTGTCCTCTTTACAGATCTTTCAGTCTGCTCAGTGATGCTTCTCTTCCTCTCTGTAATAGAAAAAAATAGTAATTCCAAAGTGAACATCACCTCTATGATGTGTTTAATTACAATGAAACTGAAAAAATTCTACTAGCATTTTATAGTTTTGAATAACAAACAAAATAAAATATCAATAAAATTATGAATTATACGCTCAACTAATACTTACTTAAGGATTAAAATAATAAACTCACATTTTTAGCTATATAATACACAAACTTTTATATTTGATGCTATTAATTGCATTTAAAAGATGTCATTAATTATGTGATAATACTTACAAGAGAATCAGTTCGAGATACTACTATGATAATATGCGTGTCCTATTGATAAGATTTGCTTTTATTTAGGATGACATAAAAAAAATGTTAGCTACGTAAATTTGAATAATAACTGTGTGCGGACAAAGTATAAAAAAAGAAAGCAAATTTATTTATTATTTGAAAAAAAAAATAGCTAAACCGGGGTTTGATGTTATTATTTCCAGTTTTAGAACATTTCTTTTGATCTTCAAATTAGTAATGTTACGAAAATTAGGTACCCTTTTGATCATAGAAAAGGTTCACCAGTAAATATTAAATTTGAAAGATCTCTATATTTGACTAATCAAGATATAATATTTATTAAAAACCAAATAAACAATGGAAAAACAAAAGAAAAAATATTCTTTACATTAATAAAAAAAACATGGTTTTAAGCAAGTAGTTTTTTTTAATGATTTTTTTTTATATCAACCCTGAATAATATGTTTATTAGTTTTTTATATTGTTTTTTTTTATATCACAAATTTAGCTCAATATACATATTATGACAATGCTGTCGCATGCAATCGACAATTTAAAATCGATATGTTTTTTCATGAAACCTAATGATGTTTTTCTTTGGTTTAAAATCTTCTCTCAATTTCACTCAGTTAACTTAATCGATTATAATCATTTGTTTCATAAATAAGAGAATATCAGCTATATGACAGTACTCTATTTTTCAGTTTTAAAGCATAATAATTGATTAGGAAAACGAAATTAGAGATTTCGAATTGAAATTACATCATTCAAATTAAAATAACAGAACTTCAAATTGAAGTAACTGAAGTTAACGAATTATATGAGACTACCCAAATATAAGAAAAACCCTGTCAATTTTTTTTTTAAACTATCCAAATATAGGATGCCATTCAATTATACATGTACGTTGTAGAATAGCAATACATACTATCCTACTGTATATATAAAAACAAATTTAATTTGTGACAAATTAACTTGGAAAAGGTAAGTATGTAAGAAAAAAGTTGTAATGTTACCAGTTAAAACCTATAATGAGACACAGTTTGGTAAAATGAACAGTAGGCACATAGCTTCATATAATAAGTGAAAATAATAAGAGGGGTTTTAACTTTTTAGAAGAATTTAACACCATGAATTTGGAATTAAACTTCCTCTTCTTTAAATTTGAGCTTCAGTTAATTTAATTTGAATTAATTTAATTTGAATTTCAATTATTTTAATTTGAACTTCAGATATTTTAAATCGAAAAGTGATTTCTAAATTGCTAGAAATCAAAAATTTATCTTCGTCGTGTAGCATTTTGAAATTTTGTATCTTCTATGATCGATTCGAATTCTTTATGAAAAAAATAAAAGATTAAAAGGAAATCATAATATGTAACTAAAACTAAATCTTTTAAAAGATCGCTTAAGCGGTGTTGACCCCGAGCTCACTTACTTCAGTTCTACGGAAAAATTGAGTCTTCTTTCATTGCGTTTCTTATCATTTATTTCGGAGTAACCTTATTATGTATACATCACTCATTTAGTCCAATTGAGTCTAAATATGTATTCTAACATACACAATATCTAAATTGTGTCTCAGATTCTCGATAATAAAATGATTGTGAATGAACAATTCTATTAACATTGGAAACATAACACAAAATATTATAATAGTGTACCATGCAAACATTCTTTGATATTTGTTAGCTAATAGAAAATGAAAATATTGGAATAGCTGCGGAGATTCTCCTGCTTTACGTTCAATTTCAACGTTATTGTGGTGTACAACTTATGACTTAAAGCGTGATCAGCCTGAATAAATAGTACAATATTCCAAAAATTAATGAAAAGTGACCATTAAAAAGATATTGAAATCATTGTGAATTCATCCTAACTTCAACAAATCATTCGTTGAACAGAAGTATGTTTGATTGTGAAGTTAAAAATAGACTTCACAACCAATACTCTTATAATTTAAATTAGGGATGAATAGAGTTTGACTGGATCGAAATAGGAGTGAAAATATCCTTCCCAAATGCTGTTGAAGCGATTATTTTCACAATCTGATACTTATTTTCATGAACTGAATATTGTTCTTCAGAATTTAATGAAATTACCTTCAGTAGAATCTATTGGAGAGCCAGCACAGACGTCTTCAAATTCACTATCTGGAAAATTTAACCAAATTAAAAACGCAAACAAACAGCAATGATAGAATTTGTATGTAACTGAGCATGAATATTTGGAGGAACATTTTACTCTTTAATTGCAATAAACTTATAGAAATCTTTAATCACAGGAATACCTTCAGATTGATCTCAAGGCAAAAAATGGAAAGGTAGCTACTGATCAGTAGAGACTTACCTTCACTATGAAGATCAAAATAATTCACTCTCACTGGATATCCCTATAAAAAAAATTAATCAAAAAGTGACAGATTTATTATAATTATACAACTCTTTTTGCAAGAGCTAGCTACTTACCGATGAACCGGCAGTTTCTCCAAGAGGAGTTTCAGTGAGAAGATCTGAGGTAACTGGAGACTTCTGAAAAGGAAGAAACAGTTATATTATTTATCAGAAGTAAGAGTGTCAATTATACCACTCTTTTTGTAAGAGCTACTTACGGATGAACCGGCAGTTTCTCCAAGAGGAGTTTCAGTGAAAAGATCTGAGGTAACTGGAGACTTCTAAGAAAATGAAAAAAAAATTTTTTCATTCAAATGATTGATAATTCTAATGAGTAACTATAGCTATCATATATGTTTCTCTATAAGACTATTTCTTAATTTCGTCAGAGTTTCTCATAAACCCATTCATTAACTTACTTTAAGATTATCTGCAAACAGCTTCCGAAAAGTTTTCTTCTAAGGATAAATTGGAAATATGAATCAATTTGAGTAGGATTGAAAATGGAACCATAATATTTTATATAATTAAATGGCATATAGAAATTTGTCAAGAGTAACTTACACTATAAATTGATTTTTATGGATTACATTTTTCTCATACCTATGCGTTATTGAAAAAGAACCTTTGAAATAATTGTTCCTAAAATTGATCATAC
This sequence comes from Caprella mutica, assembly GCA_947561585.1. Lineage (NCBI taxonomy): Eukaryota > Metazoa > Arthropoda > Malacostraca > Amphipoda > Caprellidae > Caprella > Caprella mutica. The sequence goes on along the minus strand of CANNZV010002745.1, from coordinate 64,256 downwards.
CTTCTTTATAGAAACAGGTGAATGAACGATTCTGTGACATCCACTCTTAGGAGTTGTTGGCATCCATCCTGTAATGAAAAATATCCAGTAATGAAAACTATCATTGATTCGTATAGCACCTCAGCGATTCAATTCTTCTCTAATTCAATATTTACTAATTTATGAAATAGGCACACTAAAAAATTTAATGATAATTTAGGTTCTGATTAATTAAATGAAGAAATAGCTATGTAAAACTTTGAAATAATTTAAGTATTGTATTCATGAGCGGATTATAATTTATAATATAGAGTTTAAGCTCGACAAATCATATTTATAAAAGCGATAAGATATGTGAGCATTCTTTGAATAAACTAAATGTATATGATTTGTTTTTAGCAAACAGTTTTCTAAATGACAATTCTAAGACAAAAAATATATTTGCTATCAATGACAAGTTGAATCGGTAAAATAAAACAATTGTAAGATATGTTTTAGCTAATTGAAATCCATATTTAACTAATTTAGCAATGTGACGTAGCTACTATGTCATCTGAAAAAAAATTATTCAGAAAATAAATATTTAATTGAAACTAGGAATACGATACCAAGTCAAAGGTGGACAACCATTGTTTAAAGTGAAGAAGCGATTGAATTTAAATATTTCAAAAGTTCTAATATCTGACTATTTCAATATTTGTAAATAATGTAACTTTACTTGATAAAACAGATTATTTGATGTTTTTTGTTTATGTAGTTAACTCAAGTTTCAAATAAACCCCTCATTTTCAGACTTACTAGATCAGTAGCTACCTGTTGTTTAATCAATATGATATACAATATTTTTGCAGTTTTATTTCGAGTAATCGCCCGCCAAATTAACAATAATTTTTAAATTTAAGTGAACGAGTTAGTTTAGTCTAAAACAAAGCAGAGGTTTCACAGTGGTGAGTGAGCAACTTATTATTTACTGGATATCAAGCACGCAGTTCGTCTAGGCAGGTTTATCATTTATTAGCTATCCTTTACTTGTTTTTCACTTTATGGTCAAAAAGTAGTATATAATATGGAATGTACAGTGCACATAACCTGACTAAATAGGGAAGAGTATCGCGATTCAAGTTACTACAGGGTAGTAGTGGGCATTCTTCAGGCACACCATTTACAAAGACCAAAATATTCATTGATCTTAGAACAAATTTCGACTAAAATCATATGGATGAAGAAGATTCCTGTGTATAAGTATATACCAAATTGCATTACATTGATATAAAAGGATTTCTAACGGAGAAACAATATATTAAACAAAACAGTTTCTTATAAAAAAAACCCTTCAATCTTTTTATATTGGGTTATGATATTCATTGAGAAAAATATGTTTTAAACAAGAAAAGAAATGGTTTTTAAATGTTGCTTCAGTAATCAAAATATTTATATTTTTTCAAAATTTGGTAACTTAGCTACTTTGTATCACAAATTCAGATTCATGTGGTATGTTCACATAGAATCATAGAGTGTTGTTAGTCAACCTACAAGTAGATATCTGAAAATTATTACGAACTCACCCTTCACTCGCCAATCGTACTTCTCATTTCCGTAGGAGTAGGATAACTCTGTATTTGGGCGATGAATCTCCTAGCTATGAAAACAGGTACAGGCAAGTCATTTATCACAACTAATTTGACCTTCAAATTTGGTGTCTTATGATCATCATTGATATATTTCGCTAGGCCATGGTCATTTTTAGCATCGATCCTGTGAAAATGAGAAATTTCAAATAATAAAATCAGTCAAAAACAACCATAAATTTATTCCTATTCTATTATAAAAAAAGCCGTGTCAGTCCCAAGGTTGAAAGACATAACAGGTTAACTGAATAGAAAAAAAAAACGCCAGAGGTAGTTATTTCAGGGATGAATTGTAAAACAGTTTATTATATACATTGTTCTTAAACCATAGATTTTTTTCGGTAAATACCTACATAGAATTCTTCCAAATTTTGAAAAATATCTGATGAAATAAAAAAAAAACAATTAAATAATCAATTGTTTTGCTGCATAGCTAATAAGTAAAAACTGAACAATGTGCACTCCCGATTACCAGTGTTCACTAGCTTCCAGTAAACCTTCCGTCATGAATATCTTTTGAACCATAAATTAAACCTAGTGATTCCGCGGAACAGAACTCTTTAAAAATTTAAAATCTATAAGATGATACAAAAAATTTATATATAATGGTTTCCCCAGTACAAAAAAAAGACTAAAAATTAAAAGTGGGTAATTCTGGTAAATTGCGTTTTTACTGTGCCCAATTTGGACAATTACAGCATTTCGTCTCTTCAGAATTGGATTTTTGTATACAATGGTTCTATTGCTGCAAAATCGTTAAATAAATAACTGAGTGTCACTAACCCCGGGTGCCGCTAATTTGACTATGTAGGTAAGTACCTACCTACCTAACTCATGCAGACAGTCTCAAAATTAGAAGCTAGGTATTCAGAACGTTATTTCATAATTAACATTTATTCTTGATACAATTTAAATGTTGGAATTCTGAATAATTAGGTTTGATTTATTATTTAAAGGATATTCATGACGGAATAAATTGTCCAGTTCTCTAATTACTGGGCATCGAAAAATCAACTAAATCATTAAAATTTTATTTCATCAGTTAGTTTTTTTTTAAATTTGAAAGAAATCTATGTAAGCATTTATCAAGAAAATGTCCAAAGTTTTGAGGAACAATGCCTATGAAAAAAATTTTAACAGTTGAAAATACATAGTATTTTCGTCACGGAAAATACATCGTACCATCTGGCAGCTTCTGGCATCTGCCTATGGCCCTATTCAGTTAACCTGTTGTGTCTTTCAACCTTGTGTCAGTCCATCACACTGTGTCAAGAGCTGTGTCTGTTATCCCTTTCGCTCCGATTTTTTTCTGAGTTCATTATGAGTAATAATAAAGTTTTTTTTAATAATATTTATGTATTTGTATATTATTTTAATCTATTGATAAAGTGTTTATATCAAACTTATTATGGGACAATATTTTCCACCAGTAATGTACATCACAGACTATTGGGACAATATATCCCAATAGAATATGAATGTTATTAGTGGGACATATTTAGCCCATTCGGCGAAAAAGGGTTATAAGGGGAATAACAACACTTGGCTGAAACCATTTGGATGCTTAAGTTCAATGTACCTAACTTTGTACGATGTACCTAACTGGGCACAATGTACCCAACTAGTTACCCATTACCCAACTATGTACAATTTATCTTACTAGGTACACTAGATCTAACTAGGTATAATTCACTTAACTAGGTATAACTCACCTAACTAGGTATAATTCACCTAACTAGGTACACTTCACCTAACTAGGCACAGAGTACCGAAATAGGTACACATTACCCAACTAGGCACAGTGAACCTAACCAGGCACAGTGTACCTAACTAGGCCCAGTGTACCTAACTAGGCCCAGTGTACCTAACTAGGCATAGTGTACCTAACTAGGCATAGTGTACCTAAATAGGCATAGTGTACCTAACTAGGCACAGTGTATCTAACTAGGCATAGTGAACCTAACTAGGCACAGTGTACTTAACTAGGCGCAGTGCACCTAACTATAACAGTGCAATAACAGTAACAGTAATTTAGTAAATGCAGAAACAAACTAAAGAAGGTAACAAAAAGTAATGTGTATTTTTTGTAAGGCATGCTAAGTGTACTTGGTAATATCCACTTAGTAGGCCATGAAAGTGAAATCACATTATCTGTACATATTTGGAGCTATTTATTGAAAGGAATTTAGGTAACAGAGTGATGAGCAACTACAGAATCAAACTAATAATGGTGGCAAAGTACCGTTTTCTGTTACACTATATGAAAATTATTAATATCTAAAACGACAATAGATCTAATTACTAAAAGGCATGATAAGTGTAATATACTGAATAGCTTATATGAACTATTAGGTGGATTCCATGTTTTGTAAGGCATGTTACGTGTACTTGGTAGAATCCATTTATTAGGCCATGAAAGTAAAACCAAATTGTCTGTGTAAATATGTTGATCTAGTTGATGAAAGGGGTAATGGTAAATAGTAAAAAAATTAACAGATACAAAGGTAACAATTAAAATGGATAATAAATGTGCAACTGTTACCAAATTGCAGCAGTAACTAGGCACACTTTATCAAACTAGGAAAAGGGAACCTAATTAGATACAGTGCACCTAACAAGGTACACTTTACAGAACTAGAAACAGTGTATCTGACTAGTCACAGTGTATCTGACTAGTCACAGTGTATCTGACTAGTCACAGTGTATCTGACTAGGCACAGTGTATCTGACTAGGCACAGTGTATCTGACTAGTCACAGTGTATCTGACTAGTCACAGTGTATCTGACTAGTCACAGTGTATCTGACTAGTCACAGTGTATCTGACTAGGCACAGTGTACCTAACCAGGCACAATGTACCTAAATAGTCACAGTGTACCTAACTAGGCACAGTGTACCTAACAAGGCACATTGTAACTAACAAGGCACAGTGTACCTAACAAGGCACAGTGTACCTAAATAGTCACAGTGTACCTAACAAGGCACAGTGTACCTAAATAGTCACAGTGTACCTAAATAGTCACAGTGTACCTAAATAGTCACAGTGTACCTAAATAGTCACAGTGTACCTAAATAGTCACAGTGTACCTAGATAGTCACAGTGTACCTAAATAGTCACAGTGTACCTAACAAGGCACAGTGTACCTAACAAGGCACAGTGTACCTAAATAGTCACAGTGTACCTAACAAGGCACAGTGTACCTAACTAGGCTCAGTGTTTCTAACAAGGCACAGTATACCTAACAAGGCACAGTGTACCTAACAAGGCACAGTGTACCTAAATAGTCACAGTATATATACCTAACAAGGCACAGTATACCTAACAAGGCACAGTGTACCTAAATAGTCACAGTATATATACCTAACAAGGCACAGTGTACCTAAATAGTCACAGTATATATACCTAACAAGGCACAGTATACCTAACAAGACACAGTTTACCTAACAAGACACAGTTTACCTATCTAGGGACAGTGTACCTAACTGGGCACAGTGGGGTGCCTAGTTAGGTACACTAGGCATAAGCACCCCGGTTACCAACCCCGCTCCGCCCGGCCATAAGGAAATCCATACATATAGGTAGGTACTCTTGTCTCTTCACCCAACACTTTACCTAGCTAGGTACACTTCACTAAACTAGGCAAAAAGTACCTATTTTGTCACACTTTATGGTACCTAACTAGGTACATAATATCTATTAAATACAATATAAGCTGTATTGTATTTCGATAGGTACATTGTATCTACCTGAATGATAAATATACTAAACCACAAAAATATTTATTATTCATAGGAAGGGCTATGAATAATAAATACCATAATTATTACCAATACTAGAGATGCACCGATACCATATTAGTAACCGATACCAATTCCGATACCAGTTACTTTTTAAAAGTAGAATATTCAAGCCAAAGACACCGAAAATATTAGTTCTAGGTAGGTATCTGTAGTTAAATGTATATACCGATAATTTATAAAGTTTTACATATAATGATGTAGCTAGGTATTGACAATATTCATGGGATAGGATTAGGTAGCTACCTAGGTATTTATAAAAAGATTATTGCCTAGGTGTTTTCAAGTAAACTACCTATGCAATAATAGATCTTAACTTCATAATAATATAATAATGCATTGGCTAACATTAGAAGTGCGCTCCACAGGTGCCACTTGCTCTGTGTAATACCTATTAAATTCATTCGTTAGAACATTTTTGCGTTATTGCAATTAGGTACAGTGTACCAAGTTAGGTACACTGTGTACCTATCAAGGAACAGTGTACCTATCGAAGGAATACAATGTACCTATCAAAATAGTACACTGTAACTATCGATAAAGTACAGTGTACCTATCCAAGTAGTACAGTGTACCTATCCAAGTAGTACAGTGAACCTATCGAAGTAGTACAGTGTACCTATCGAAGTAGTACAGTGAACCTATCGAAGTAGTGCAGTGTACCTATCGAAGTAGTGCAGTGTACCTATCGTAGTACAGTGAACCTATCGAAGTAGTACAGTATACCTATCGAAATTGGTAGCACATTGTACCTATCGAAGTAGGTAGCACAGTGTACCTATCGAAGTAGGTAGCACAGTGTACCTATCGAAGTAGGTAGCACAGTGTACCTATCGAAGTAGGTAGCACAGTGTACCTATCGAAGTAGGTAGCACAGTGTACCTATCGAAGTAGGTAGCACAGTGTACCTATCAAAGTAGGTAGCACAGTGTACCTATCAAAGTAGGTAGCACAGTGTACCTATCAAAGTAGGTAGCACAGTGTACCTATCAAAGTAGTGCAGTGTACCTATCGAAGTAGTGCAGTGTACCTATCAATGTAGTACAGTATACCCCCTTGTTTTTAAATCCTTATTTACCTATATTATCTAATCCTTATTGACACTTTTGTAGTTCATTACTGATTAGACATAAAATTTATGTATATATGGGGGGCGTGCCGCCCCCCGAACCCCCCTGCCAGGTCATTAAACAATCATGAAGTGTGCAGTACAACAATCTAGCGGATACAACAAACTTCATTAGCAACTCTCAGTTATTTCTATCTAAGTAGTTCTTCATTTGTTTAACTAGGTAAATAAGGATTAAAAATACATGGAGGGGGGGGGGCTCATGACCGGGGGGGGGGGGGGGGGCTCTTGACCGTACCCCGCACAGGCCACAGGAATCCATAGTGATTGTGAATTTGAAAGGTGATTATTTGTTGTGCTATTCATTTGTTTATTTATCTATACTATATATTATATAATAGACCTAATACTGTATAAACGTTTTAGAATTGCTATGTACTAAAACGTGCCTAATTTTTACAGCTCGGAAATCAGTCTTTTCCTTCTTCTCTTTCTCTTAAATTTAGGTTTAGTTTTAGTAGCGTTAGGTAGGGTAATTATTAGTAGTTTATATAGGTAGGATTAAATAAAATTCAGCAAGAGTTTCATGCATCTATTTCTCCTAAATAAAATAGAGTAGTTGATCACTTGCCGGTAAATAGTACCTATACCCTAATATTCAATACCTCCTACCCTAATTAAGAACCTGGGTAATAGAGTCGGGAGGTTAAACGCCAAACCCGCAACATCATAAACGAATATTATATGAGAGTTGGCTGGCTCCTAGACTCTAGAGGTTATATTTTAACCTTTTGTTTTCTGTAGGCGAAAGAGTAACTCAGTAACTCAAGAAATTGATCTTTCAAGTAATACTTCCGATCGACAGTCATTATCTTTAGCCAGATTCTTTTCGAGATATACTTCTGAATGAACACTAGACTGACTAGTGACTAGAGTTTAATTAATTTGGTGTTTTTATTAACTCCATTTATTAATGATTTATTATTTTTAATTGTGAGTATTGTTTTAAAATGTAATGCTTTTTCTTTTGAGTATTGTTTTAATCATTATAGAATTTTTGAAATGTAAAACTAACTAATTTGATTAAGAACTGATTATTGGCATAATTACTGTTTTATACATTGCTTTGATGATTAGGAGCGGGATAATTCCTTTTAAATTTTTAGTTCTGAACTTGCACCTACAATTTTCACAGTAATTAGTTACCTTCGCAATCTTGCGGAAGGTTATATTTTCATCGGAATTTATTTATTTATTTATCATCTTGTTATTCGCTTAACTGAAAAAGTGTACAACCAAATTGCCTGAAATTTGGTGAAACGATTGGTCCATGACCAGTGACCTGCTGCTACGCTAGTATTTTGGGAGTGACCCGCTCAAAGGTCATGGTCATTTATAACTCAAAAAGTATTGAACCATATTGCATGAAACTTGGTGGGACGATTGATCAATATATATGAACCGTTTTGTTAGATTTTGGGAGCGATTGGGTCAAAGATCAAGGTCAAGGCCATTTATAACTCAATAACTCCAAAAGTATTCGACCAAATTGTCTGAAATTTGATGGGACGATTGGTCCAATGTCCAGGAACGATTTGGTAGAATTTTGGAAGCGATCCGATCAAAGGTCAATAATGTGAAATACTAGTATTGACTATAATCTGTAAGATTTATTTTGTTGTATATACGCATTTACTTTTCTTTTGTGTTTAGTAGCTGATTTATTCGATCTACTGTTTTCGATAAATTCTAGACGCCTCTGTTGACACGTCGTGTCCTCAAGTCCAATTGTGTTTTAATTGCAATTATTTTGTTATCCGCTAATTTGAAAATAATGTCGTTTTCCTCTGAAGTGACGGATTTAGGTCATTCAGTAAGTTGAATATGTCACACAGATAGGCCGGTTTTGCAACCTATTAATAACTCATCGCTAAAATGTAATGCCATTGGTGACTTCTTTGCTAAAATAAACCGTTGCTATTGTTCGCCCAATTACAATACTCTATTTAGGGATTTTCCGCGGGATAACCATCTGATTTCAGAGTATGAGAAGAGATATTTGTGCAATTCACTCATCTCCTCGCAGAGCTGCTCCAGGCGGCTAACATTTTGTTTAAATGTATCTGTAGTCCAGTCCACTCAAAGACAATATAAGATAGACGCTCAACTTGATAGGGCACATGCAAAAATAATATCAACCAATCAGAAGCGATCAGTAGCATACGTCACACCAAACAATAATGAACGTACGACCCCCCGCCCCCCCCCCCTTGAAACTCACAGAAGGATAATCTTTATGGTCATAACGTGTGAAGTCATTATAAATATAAATATTATCTACTGATTAGGGATCAGAGAACTAATTACTTTATTATTAATTAAGTTTGCAATATCGCCTATGTGGTTCAATTTAGTATTTTGAATATAATCAACCTTCTATTCGGAGAACCTCTATTCGAAGAATAGTCATAAGTAGATATAAATACCAAGCGAGTATAAACCTATATAGGTAGGATATTGTCTTAGACGACACTAAGTTGTAGGTATACCTTAGCGCTGATTGGCTAGAAGTTGGGTCAGAGTCTTGACGTCAGTGCAAACATGCTCTGTATTTTATAACATGGAGTTGAGCGTCTATCTTATATTGTCTTTGGTCCACTACTCCGTGTCATTCTAGCAGCGAGGGTTGGTGCACCGTGCACGCACATTATGAATGCTCGAGCTTGCGTTCATTTAAGTCATTTCCATCGCATCTGTTGCTTAAATATTTAGCAGAAAATCATCATGTATCAATTAAAAGTCCAAATGTAAACATCAATATGATCGGAGAAGCTATTATACTGAATAATGAGCAAATACACTTTCTAACAGCTGTTCACTGAACGCCTTAATTTTCCAATAAAAACGTAATTTAATACTAAAATAAGAGTTAAGCCTTTTAGGTAAGGTCAAAGAAATGTACTGCATTTAAAAATAGTTTTTACCAAGTTTAAGGCATTAAATTATTTAAAAATTACTCTAAAAATCAGAACCCAAATTATTTTATTACATTAAAACTCATTAATAAGATTGTGACAATAAGAGTTTAAAATCATAGATCATGAAAATATGATAATTAATTGATTTAGTAGGGGTTTAACGTCTTCTTCTGAACCAAAGGCCATACAGCTGACATCAAAAGAAAATTAAATGCAAGGGACTGGAAGAAGCAGTCAGAAAGGAAAGTGGCTCCATGAACAAAGTCACTTACCACCGTCTGTGACAATGCTCATGGATGCAGAAAAGCTGCTCCGTGAATGCAGTTACTTCTAAGGAATGTGACGAAAAGGGACACAAGCACCGGTGGCTGCACTCACGGATGGAAGAGGAAAATGAAGAGGTGATAGTAAATGAAGCCTACGAGCCTACCTAACACAAAATCTAAGACCTCATAGTTGAAGAGCATAACCCTAGCGCTATCCTCTAAAACTGCAAGTAGCGTTAAAAAAGTGATAAGCCCAAGGGACGCCACCCCCCTTCTCTTCCATTCACCACAGACAGCGTCAGGATAGAGCCCCTGGGGAGTACAATGTTTAAATGATCAAATTTATATTAAGATATTATTTTAAAAGTATGCCTGTTTAAATATCCATTCCTTTTCAATAAATAGTCAATTAATTTATATTTAATTACTTCAATTCAAATTACTGACACAATAATTAAATGGGATTGGAGTCCCAATTTAAGTTATATACAGGTGACTTAAAATTCAAAGTACATTAATCCTTACATACCCTTACAGAAAAAGTTTTGCAATGATACCAAAATTTTAGGTAATCAAATTATTTCTGCCAAATCCTATAACCTGCAGAAAAATATTGAATGATTGCATAAACATATAGTGGGGGTTATACTTAACATGTCCATGACAATTTCGGGTTTAGAGTATGAATAATTTTGCGTAATCATACAATCATGCATGTCATTTAAAGGATTAATTATACAAAAGAAACACGATGATTATTTTGATAGTCATATCATATCAGTTAATAGTAATACATTAATTTTCTTCCCGCTATCCATATCATGTTAGCAATATATTTTAAAATTCTAATATTTAATAACGATTTAAGCACCTATATTCAATAAAAAGCTATTCTATAATATCCTATGTTTTATTAAAAAAATAAATAGTTTATCACATTTTAAAGTTTATCATTCCAAATTTATGGCATTGTTCAATCTCTAGTAATTAATAAATTTATAAACTAAGGTTATTGGTAACCTACTAAATTATATAAAAAAGGGATACGATCACAAGGGACACTCCTCACGGTTGCAAGAAGAAAATGAAATGAGAAAATAAGCCTGCATTACAAAGGAAGCTTTGATAATTTATAAACGAAAAACTAATAATAGTGACCCGTAAAAACTAAATAAGTGTGACCCGTAGCAATGGTACTGCCACCACTTATTCGTTTTTTTTTAATAAAGTACCTATGACACACGGAGGACGGTCTGAGATTGATTATAGAATATAGTACAACATTGGAGCATTTATAAGTTAAATGCTACTAGCGCTCATAATGCTCCAAACGCTATAATCGCCCCAAAATGCTCCATATGTACTCTGGTTGACTTCTATTGTGCACCAAGATTGAGTAATGTCAAATAACTGCATCATTCTTACCGGGTGGACAACTGCACTTTTAAGTGTATTTAATGGTTCATAGAGCTTAAACGTGAATGATAAAACTAATTTCACATAGTTATCTACCAGTGATTGCTGAAACTGTTCATTTAGCCAGGTAACATTAATAATTCATACATTTCTTTCCCCATTCTTCATATAACCAATAATTAGTTCGTATAAATATACTTAAACTAAAAATAGATTAAAATACGAAATTGATATTGATAGAGAGATAGCTTCAGTGAAATACCAGGGTATGTGTTTGTGTGCTATTGCCTAGGTACAGTCAAAGAAATTGTATCCGTATTTATTTTTTGATAGTTAACTAATTTCAAATGTTGAAGAGAAATCATATTACAGGTAAAGCTCGGGCAAAAAAAAACGTTCTATAAAGGCCATGTACCTCTTACAATGACATCTTTAAATTATATGGATTAACAAATATATTCTATGTCTACCATTAATCTAGTCATGCATTGATTAATTAGATTATATTCACTTAATGAGTTAATGTATTGTTGTTCAGTTTTTTTAATGATTTAATTTTGTTACCCTTTTCTTATACATTTTCTTTGATTAAAAAAGTTCTATAAAAATTAAAAAGAGGTGTAACTATTCTAATAGTAACACTAGATTTTCACGTAATTCATATCTATTTAGCTACTAATATCTTTGTTTTATTTTACATACCTTATTTTTTCGTACATTTGTTTGAGTAAGTAAATACAGGGTTGAATGTTTTGCAAGGCGTAGTGAAGAAACCAGACTGAAATATTTCCCGAATTGACTCCCTAAGATATTTCCCGCTATGCTAGTGCCCCTGTTACTTTATTCTTTTTATTGAAATATTTGGTCTTAGATAGACGATGAAGGGTCAAAAAAATGTTAAAGAAGTAATGGTTTTATCTTGTTAATATGGGTTAACTTTCACATTCTTACCAAACTTCAACAACATGTGATGCTAGAATTTTCTGTAACATTATAGACTCGATATAGATTTCAATTATTATATGTACTGCATACGTTCGTTTTGGTTTCAACATCTATTGTTCTTTTTCTTATGTTTTTTTCAAGTATTGCACAATACTTTTGAGCCTTACATATTTACATAATGATTTTCAAAATGAATTATTTATCGATAAAAATTAGAGATAATTCTTGTGTATATTTCATCCAAAAACTCTTCAAAAAACAAAACCTCGTTAAAATTCTTACTTTGATACACGCTTTTTCTTTCGGTGCATGAAACACTCCAAAAACTGCCTTAAATGCACCAATAACTGTCCCCAAATGCACTGATAAGTGCTTCAAATGCTCCGATAAGTGCCCCGAATGCTCCGATAAGTGCCCCAAATGCTCTTTTTTATCGCTCCTACTGCACATTTATAGCATGCTCGTTTTGACCGCTACTACTGCTCTTTTTTAAGTGCCCCAATGTCCTAGCTCTAGTCATAAGACACAATATATTTACGTACCATTTAGATTCTCCTCATTTAATTCTCTGTATTTCCACTTTCATGGTCCATAGACGTAGAGGTAAGTTCCTTCTGCATCTTATCCGCAATGATGATAGAATTGAGCGCTGGTAGACATCTGTATATGGTTTCATGGATGTCTTTCGAATGGCTGAAGATTTTGAGCAGACTTCCATGCTCTTTTTCAGATAAGTTGGCTCCCTCCATGATCATGTCGACTAAATGTCTGTTTTCTGTCGCATTAATAGAACAAACTCCATATTTTGTACACACAAAGTGTAGATCATGCCACCCTGAGCTGTGGTTAGTGCTGTTTAAAGATGCAAATACAAAATTATTTTCTTTTGGGATTCCAGATAATTTTCTGATATTATCATTAATCATATATTCAAAAAAGCGACAATATTCACGGTTGACCACAATGTCTTCATTCTCTTTGCCATTTTTGGCTGGGACATAGAAGATCAAATTATCTTTGAGGATGTTTTTATGTGCATCAGACAGTTTTACTATATGTTCGGTGTTTGTGTAAGTACCCGCTATTCCTCTTCTGCAGTGTTCAGTTGTAAGTCTGCAAACTTCTTCCCCCCTCCTTGCATTCTCAAGAGTCAAGTATGCAAACATCAGACGTCGAATCTGAAACGACATTTATGTTGAATAGCTAAAATGAAGACTAGATTAGCTAACAAAATTGATTTAGTTAGCTAAAAAAAATTACTTTTCTTATATTAACATATACATCTATCTATAAGAAAATTTATTTCCCACTTCTAATTTTCATGAAAAATTAATATGAATTATAAAAAGTTACACTTTTCTCACTGAAGTGAAATGATATTTACAACAATACACATTGAATACGTGAATCAGTGTGATCCTACCTTGATGTAGGATTTCCCATCAGCACACTCAGAGAAATAAGTGCATCCAGTTGATGCAATTGGGTGCATCAACCCTATGTCTCCAAAGCGAAACACTTTAGTGCATCAAGATTACCTTTCGATGCACTATAGTGCATCCAGTTGATGCACTTAACTAAAAATCGGAAAAAAGTCTACGGAGTTTACTATTAAAATTTAATATATATTGCAATGAGCAGGAAAGGAAAATGAAATGGGGGAAATTAGATAAACCACATGTAATAGAAATGATAACATTATACAAATATTTCCATAAGCAAAACAGATATAATAAAAATATATTCTCTTATAGATAATGAATAAACCATAATGATTAGTGATTAACACTTAAATAAATAAATTATACCCTTATAGTATGAACAAGTGAAATAAGAAACAAGGTACACAATTAATAAAGCTCATATCATTATCAGGAATATGCAAACAGTAGCTACAGGTTATTATCACAGAGGAATAATAACTATACAATATAATATGGCATGGAGTAAATAAAGCCTAAATATCATTATAATCTATATAAAAGTACTGGTGATTATCACAATGAAATAGTATAAAAATGGGACAAAGTGCTTAAAGCCTACAATTAAATCTCTACAAAAGTACTACCCATCATCACTGTTAATCAAGACTATTATTTAGTCATCTGTGATTGCACTCACAGATAGAAGAGGGAAATGAAGAGGTGATAGTAAATGAAGCCTGCGAGTCTACCTAACACAAAATATAATAAATAAGACTTTGTGTTAGGTGGACTTTTAAGCTTCATTTACTATCACCTCTTCATTTTCATCTAAGAGGAAAATGAAGAGGTGATAGTAAATGAAGCTTAAAAGTCCACCTAACAAAAATCTTATACCTGCAAATATTTCTACAAAAGTGAAAATAAGTTCAAAGTAGTCGCAAAACTACTTCACAACCAAAGAATGATTGGTTATAGTTTCTTCTATAATCACTAACCTCTAAGGCTTTCTATCCATAGTAAATTAAATATCTGTATGAGATATTACCTTGTTCTTTAATATATTCAATTGTTGAATTAGATTACTGCTGACAAGGGACACTTTACTCTTATCCTTGATACCTAGCACTTCTCTCTGTAAGAACCGGAGAGTCCTACAGCATGATGGTGGGTAGCAGCAGTCAAATACATAGTAAGAAGCAAGCCAAACAGATAGTCCAGTGATTATGCCGTCAAACTTGCATAGCTCTATTCCTTCAGCATACAAAGTGCCTCTAGCGTTAGGATCACTAACATCTCCATCGAACAACAGCATAGGAGAAGCAGTCTGAAATTTTTTTTAATTTAACAAAATTGTTTCTCTTCATTGTCCTATAAAGCATATATCTGCCAAATAAATATTATAAGATATTTAATATTTCTAAAGGATTGAACTGAAAAATTTAATCATTGAAAGCTATTATTTTCTAGTTGCTGAGTGTTTGAATATAATTTGTAAATATAAATTATAGGGATGGGACAATACCAAAAATTTAGCCGATACCGATACTTTAATAAAAATGCCGATTCATGACGATACCGATACTTGCAGTTATTAAAATTTTATATTTAAAAAACTCAGTGATACTTGATGAGTTATTAAGTATCAATTATTCTTGTTAGTTTAATGAAGTTCTAACTCAAAACTAACACAGTAATGCTCTTTCAATGTAGTATAACAAAGTGATTTATATATTTCACATTAATTAAAATACATAAATATTAAATAGTAGGGATGGGACGAATTATCGGCATCGGTATTTTTGTGGAGTAACGGCAATGGTATCAGCATATAATGAGAAGTATCGGCCGATACTTGTATTATTATTTAAATTTTATTCATTTGATAATTTTTTTTTCAATTTCTATTATTCTACAGTCAAAAATGAAATAATAATTAAAATAATCATTATAAGGACTGCTCTAATAATTGACCAACTACCTACTAGAGTTCTAAGTATAATTTTTACTTATATATTGTGACATGCATGACATTAATAATAAAAAATTTAAGGATGGAATCTATCAATAGGTTTTTTATTCTGACTATAAATTTAAGATAATAATTATTCAGCTACTGTTGATCATTTTCTCACCTATCTATTACAAGTACCACAGGATGAAAACACACATCAGAAAAGTTATCTATTTAATATCTATGTATTTTAATTAATGTGAAATATGTAAATCACTTTGTTATACTACATTTAAAGAGCATTACTGTGTTAGTTTTGAGTTAGAACTTCATTGAACTCACAATAATAATTGATACTTAATAACTCATCAAGTATCAATGAGTTTTATAAATATGGAATTTAAATAACTGCAAGTATCGGTATATATCGGCAAGAATCGTCATTTTTATTAAATTATCGGTATCGGCATTTGTTGAGAAGTATCGGTATCGGTTGATTTTTTAAAGTATCGGTATCGGCTAAATTTTTTGGTATTGTCCCATCCCTATTAAATAGATAACTTTTCTGATGTGTGTTGTCATCCTGTGGTACTTGTAATAAATGGGTGCAAAAATGGTCAACAGTAGCTGAATAATTATTATCTTAAATTTATAGTGAGACTCAAAAACCTATTGATAGATTCCATATATTCCTTAAATTTTTATTAATAATGTCATGCATGTCACAATATATAAGTAAAAATTATACTTAGAACTCTAGTAGGTAGTTGGTCAATTATTATAAGAGCAGTCTTATAATGATTTTTTTAATTATTTATTTCATTTTTGACTGTAGAATAAAAGAAATTTAATTTAAAAATTTTTTTTTATCAAATTAATAAAATTTAAATAATCATACAAGTATCGGCTGATACTTCTCATTATATGCCGATACTGATACCATTGCCGATACTCCACAAAAATGCCGATACTGATACCATTGCCGATACTGATACCATTGCCGATACTCCACAAAAATGCCGATACTGATACTTCATCCCATCCCTAATAAATTAGTTAGCTATTGTAGGACTTACTTCAGGCTTTTTATTGAAATCCACAGAATCTTTCAGCAATTTAGGAATCTGCTTAGCTGCCAAGCAAACTTTTATTTCTGTAAATAACATATTCAGTCAGATGGCTGTAGTTTATTTGATTTTTAAAACAGAAAAATAATAGAGATATCATGAATAATCCCAACATCCACTCATAAACTAAGCACCTAAACACATCACAGAAGTATAATATCTAAAGCCACAAACTTAATTTAAATGAATGAATCATACCCAATAGTTCATGAAATTCAGAGTTTCTTCAGGTAACAAAAATACACACAAGCCATAATCAAAATGATCATCATGTCAATTATTTAACCCACTCTGGCCCCTCTCACAACAATATTTTTTAACTGACCTGAGATATTCACATCATCCTCAGTTTCTTCATAGACCACATCAGAAACTTTTAATAGAGCATCAGAGTATTCCGTTAGTCTTACACGAAGTGAAGTCTGGATGTCAACATCAGTAATTCTAATGAACTCGTACATGATCTGACATGAGTAGATAATAAAACCATTGTATTATATGTAAACTGGATCCAACAATTGATATATTTTTGAAACTGTTTTTTGGTGAATAATCAGCATAGTTACCTGCACAGAATCAAATAGGACTGGATACATCTCCTTCAGAGACACCAGAGAATCTTGGATGAGAAGATGTCTCCTATGATAGAATGAGCTTCTCATTGATATTTATATCTTCCTGGTGTCAATTGAAGATTTTTTTATTTCTGCTTTGAGGAAGGCAATATGGCGAAGAACAGAGTCTTCGTCCTCTGTTTCCGGTCTGTTTGGAAGATAGTGAGGTGAACCAAAAGCAGGAGTCATTTTCTTCTTAGTAGTTTTTTCAGAAGGTTGTACCTCATTATCAATTAACTTCTTTCTCTTTTGAGCCACTACCTTTATATTCTTATCATACCTTTGCCTTGAATTTCTGGCTTTTGCAGAAAGTCGGACACGCCACTGCTCCTAAATTAAAAAAAAATAATTAGCTACAAATGGTTTAGAAACTATATCAATTATTACTGTGAGTAATGAAATAATGACTTTCTTACCTTCGCATCACCAAACTTGCATCCCTCTAGGAGATGAGGGTATTTTGATAGTAAGGCAGATGCTACCTCTTCATAATTGTTGGGAGTTGGATAACTATGGTAGAAAATTCATATATTAGCAACAATTAGTGGAATATACTGCTTCATAACTCACAATCAAAGGAAAATATTCCTTTCTAAAATATTATCAGTACATAATCATATCATAAAGTCAAAATTTATTTAGTTCCATAACTAGCTATTACATGAAGTGGAACATTGAATATGCAGAACTTACTAAGTGTATAAAGTTATTTGCTGGTAGAGAAAATCCAACAGGTGACAGAGTTCTTTCCTTGATAGCAGGTCTCCTCTACCAAGAGCATTTCTCAGAGTTTGTGACATTTTTTTCTCATTGATTTGAAAAACATTAGGCCACGAAACTCGAGTGCTTTCATCACAGACACTGAAAAAAAAATATATTGTCAGGCCTTCACATTTTTTTATCAAATCAATAAGGGGCACAGGAATAATGTGATTATAGAAGAAAGTAATTGAGTTTTATATTGAAATCTCAAGAGTAAAGATATTGAAGCTGTAAATAGTGTCAGAAGAAAACTTTCTCGACACTAGAATGAGCTATTACATAACAAAAATATCTAGCTATTGTTAGAACACAGGGTTCTTCTCCCAACAGCAGAAGTCAGTATCTGTCTATCACACAAATGGTACTAAAGATACAAACTCCATTTATAATAAATTATGTACAAATCTTTAAATTGAAATAATGAGTTTGGCTTTTGCTTCACCCAATGGTCATATTAATCTATTAGTAATATAAATAATAATAACAGAAATATAAAATATTATGACAAGGTTCATGAATACAGTCAAATAACTTCATGAAACTGATGTATTTAGCTATTACAGATGCTTATATATGGCATTGCTATTAGTCATCTTAGTAGTATACTAGTATTGATACTAGATATTACTACCAAGTAAATAAGTATGGCCCTTAAACTCTCCATTTTCCTTTTCAGATTTTTTCCAAATAAAGATTTAATCTCCAATGAAAAGGTCAAAATAGATATAAACAAACTTTGCTGATAGTTAATTATGAATGGATTGAATCATAGAAAGAACTACCTAACTAATTGCGCTAATCTTATAAGTTATAAAGAGATAGCAAGAAGTCTATCTCTGACTATTTCACACCATCAGGTCTATTGTAGGTTTTAGCTCAACAACCATTAGAAAACTATTTCTTATCTTATCTTTGAATCTTAGGCCAGTTTTATATTCAGAAATACTAGTGATTCAGAAAGCAAAAAGGAATGCTTTCTCACCATTTTATTTGTGAATTTGAAATATCCATTTTGAGCAGTTCAATTGAAAATTGAAAGAAATAGCTAATTTCCTCTTACACTACAATGATAAATAGTAGAGAAATTATTATAATTTAATCACGTAGGAGATGAATTGAATTGACTTTTCATTTGTAGAGATAAATAGAGTTTTAGAGTCATATAATTTTGCAAGGATTGTATCTGTATGATTCATATTTGTTTATTCAGTTTATTAGCTACAAAATTAAGCATTTCATTTTACTGTTTTATCCAGTGAACTGTATAGAGAAATTGCTTAAATATGTATTCTCTGAAAGATTTGAGTGAGTTTAACTAGATGGATATTAATCATTGGTCTTTTCACTCAAGAAATTGAAATCAGGATTGGCATAAGTTAGAATACTGTTCCATTGCTAGTCTCAAATTATCTAAATGCAAAGACTTGCACAGAATAAAGAGGAAATTATAGAGGCCACAGAATATGAATCTTTAGTTACCTGACAGCAATATCAAACATGGAATATCCTTCTGAAAATTACTACTAGCTATCATTAAATTTTAATACATAAAATACGGTGACATGATAAGTAACATACCTTTCCACAACTGCAGATGGGAGAACACTAACATTTGTTGGAAGGTCACTAACACTCTCTTGAACATTACTATGTATGCTCTTATCAACAACTTTAATAAGAACAGTGCTGTCTGGTAGTTGCAGAGGGTCTATTTCATAGTAGATTTTCAAATCACTATTATACATATTTAAAATAATATTTTCACTACATATTTGTAGATTTTTTTTTTTCAAATTCACTGACTACATTCTTGATGAAGTTTTCTTTACTATCAGTTTGAATCAATAAGTTCCGTCCAGCATATTCTACTATATACCCAAACATTTTTAATTAATTTTGGATATAGTGCCTGAAGATCAATAAAAGTTTATTTTCACTGGCAGTATAGAGAGGTAGAGGGAATGGAGAAAGAAGATTTTTAATATTTTTAACAAAATAAATGGAAGATTTACTTGAAACATAGCAATGAAGATGCCGGGAGTAAGATATGATCAATTTCTGCAGCACAAAGTAGATTTCACAGTTTATGTAAATAATGTATTTGATGCATCCGATTTCCCAGTCCCTATCATAAGCAGAAATCACGCCAATGCCAGTTGAGTATGAAATGCCTTCATAGGTCGCATGTTTCACATTTCTAATTGACTCAAGAATGCCAATTTTTTCACTCAGGGCAAACTGAATCTCAATTTCTAAATCATTGTACCTTATCATTTCCTCATTATTAGAGAAGTCAATTGAAGAGTGGAGGTAATTATCAGTCATGTGATGAAGGCATTGAAGATATTGGTGCTTCATTGCCATTGATTTACATGGATTGCGATAATTTTTAGTCATTTTCATGGTTGATTTCATATAACTGTGCTTTGATTCATATCTTAGGGTAGAATAATTGACAAGAGGACCAAAATATTTGTATTGAGTACCATAATAGATTAAGAAATGAGATTTTGGTTTCCTGGAGAGATCTGGATAAAGAGCAAAAAAATCCTCAAGAAAATGTGAAATCAATTCAGTCATGTGATTTATTTCACCATTATTCAAAGAAGGAGCCAAGATAAAATCCAATACCTCTAAGAAATCTATGAAGTTTCTCCAATTCTCATCTTCTTCTGGTACAAAATGACCAACCAATGAAGGGAAAATCCTTATGAGTAGATGCATCTCAGCACATATTTGTTAAATACTAATTTCTCTGTTGACAAGATTTAGATTGGCTGGTTTGTTTCGATCACATGTTTTGCAATAAGTTAATTTTTTAATAGATTCATTCAATGATTGTAAAGAAAAAAACTTCTTCTGAATACAGTATTGGATAAGAGATTGTAATAAATCAATTGCGAACCCCTCAAAAATATCATGAGCAATATCAGAGGGAGATCCCCAACAAATATGAAAATTACTGAGCTCATTGAGGACACTACTACTTTTCAAACCATAAGCAGTAGATAACTGTGGATTTTCAACAACCATCTTCACTGTTTCATTGTAAGTTTGAATAGTTCTCAATTCAAACTTACTTTCTTTAAATTCAGATTTTATGCCTTCTTTTGTGGCATTGCAAAATCTACATATACGGAGACCAGAAAAACTTTCATTAAATCCCCCAATCTGATGTGCAGCTAGATTATCCGCAACAACCACTGAGATGATATTGTTGATGGTAAATGAGATTCCCTCAGTTTCTAAAGATTTCATATCTTCGACAAAAGATCTCAAAACACATGCCATACCATATTTCTTAATATTTCTACTTTCAGTTAAAAGTAATAATTGTAATGTATACAGTCTACTGCGGAATTTGACAGGGATGTTACCCAAGCTGAAATAACATGCACAAATTTTATGCTTCTTAGTTTTGTTTCCTAGTGGGTTAACAATTTGATAGTCATCCACATACAATTCAATTTGCAAAGCATTTTCCAATTTGAAAAAATGATTATTTTTGGCATAGCTACCACTTAGAAATGAGTTGACTGTATTCTGATCACTTTCTGCATTGTGGATATAAGACCTAACATCCTCCTTGGACAACAGGCTGGATAAAGTTTCCTTAATGTGAATATAGACAGCCCTATCTTCTCCACCAAGCAATACATCTCTAGGTTCAGTAAAACCATTCTTTTTGAAGATCAAATTTTGCTTATATGTCGAGTTGCATGCACTGAGATTCTTATGGAGAGATAGAAGAGGTCTTAATAATTGATCATGGTTAGATCTAACAAAAAAATCACTCTTAAAATTGTTCGATATTTCTTTTAGCAAACCTTGCGTGTCCTCTAAGCATCGAGAAATTATATCCTCAAATTTCTCTATAATTTCTACAGCAGCTTTATCAGTAACGAGATGCTTTTCCCTCAATTTCAATAGAAAAGTTATAATTTCATTTAAACTTTTATCACTTTCCTGAGTTTCCTGCTCACCCTGTACATCATGAACACTGTCACCAAATTCACATACAGGTTCAACTTCTTCATTGTCTAGCATTAATTCCTGTTCATTTTCATTAGGCACAATGCATTTCTTATCATTATGTTTTCTGTAATAGTGTTTTTTAAATGAAGATACAACATTGTACCTATTTGTGCACCCATTGATACCACAAGACAAAATAAAGTTAGGCTTATTTTCGTGTTCTTGTGAATAGTGTCTGAATATGAAACTAATGTACCTAGTTTCATAGAGACAAAGAGAACAATTATACATAATGAATGATAGGTTATATTCAAATTTGATTCACTTTATCGCACTTATCACTTGTCACCAGAGTATCCAAGATCTAACTGAATTTGGCGGCAAGCCGACAATCGACGCTCTTCTAGAAAAAGGCTTAGATCCCTTTCTGGTAATTAATATATTCATACTAAATATTACTGTGAATCAATTTTTTTTATTTTAATTCTACCCTTAAAAGTAAATTATTGAGCAAACAATTGATGTCGGTCGTAGTGTGAATGTTAATATAAATTAATGTGTAGAATAGGTTTGGATTGTTTATTTGGCAGACCGCGTAAGATCTCTAGTTATTTCGTTTATGAAATTACAAAGTGTTGATGTTTATAACCTAATATAATCTAAACAACGCTTGAAATTACATTATATGCTACCTATTTACGAAGGTAGATGTGTTTTAATAAGAACTGAGCAGGAAAACTGTTTATCACTTGATAGAAAGTTTCATAATTTTACTTGATTATGAGAAATATTGAATGTTAGTGAATTAGATTGTTGAAGGAAGAATTTATAGTGAACAAGTTCACTCACTTAGTTAGGTTTTAAATATTAGGTTAATGAACGCATTAATGAATTGAAAGCATAATTAAATTTAATTTTAAATATTTTAACCAAATTAGAAAGGGCATAACTTTCAAACCGAAACTTATACATATCAAGTATTAGAAAAAATTAAAGTCAAACGGGATGCACTTATAGCATCGTGATGCACTTAGGTGCATCACGATTTCTCTCAGTGCAGGCAATTCTTCTCCATATTTTAGCAACGTCTGTAATTCATTTGTTACAAATCGTACCAATTCGTATAATACATCTTTAGCAGGAATATTTGCAGGTACTCTAGTTTTTTCTTGACGCATGATACTGATAGAATCTAGTGCCTTCTTCCTTCTCGATTTCCAGAACATATTGGATGTTTTTTGGAATTCGTTCAGTTTTACTGTTATATCTTTCTCTCCGTCTATTGTTGTAAGAAATGAGGCGATGTCACAAGTACACCTTATTATTTCATAATAATATAGCACCTGATTTTTCTGTTCCTCACAAATATTTTCTATGATATCAGTTAAAATTTAAATTTGTCCCACTGTCATCATATCAATCAGATTGGCTTGGCCTTTAACTTGTTCTTTGAATTTACCAAAAATTAATGCTAATCCTCGCAAATGCTTTTTAACTCTTTTGGCTGTTTCGAAAGGTTTTCTTTCATTCATTGCGTAAGGTACTGATCAGTTTCGAGTATTCCGATTGGCCCTTATCATCTAATCTGTTGAATTCATTAGTCTTCATTTTGGCAACACATTTGTGTCTCGAAGAATTTGATTTAAGGATAAAAGCATAACAGTTGGCACATTGTATCACATCTTCAGAGGATCATTTTTTTTTTGGTTATTATAGGAAAATTCCCGTCTTCCCTTTTACGCAAGTCATTATATTTTTCAATACCTTTATTTTTCAGTTTGGTGAACTCAAGAGTTCTTTTTAGGAGATAAAGGAAAGAGGTGATTTGTTTCTTGGAAATGAACTGTTTTGAGGTGGCGCATTATATCTGCAACCACCTTATCGCAGTACAGACAAGGTCGCGGAACTCTTCTAGATTTTGAATTGATAGAAGGTTTTGGCCTTAGACCTGAGAACAAAACGCTAATTATAGCAAAAGTATTAATCTGTATTGCTAACTATATAAAAAAGAATTCCATAATTAGATCTTTCCCATTTGACGACCCCACAAAATTTGATTCAAATTATTTTTTATATGTATTTTTGTCCATAGAGCTTCATGATTGTTTAATGTTTTCCAACTTTTTTGAGTTGGGTCTAGTAATAGTGATAAAAAGTTGCCATTTTGTGTTAAAAATCTTGGTTCTCTAAACCAATTCTTTCATGCGTCACAAGTGACTTGAAAATTTAAAAAATAGTGAAAACCCACCATTTTATGAATATGATTATTTATTAAAATTTTCATTTATATGATTCGTAATAGATGAAATTAGATAAATTATATGGATGTGGCCTGCTCTGCTAAATAATCTTCATCCGCCACAAATGAGTTGAATATAACCAAAATATTATAAAATATAGATTTTTTCCACTTTTTAATCTTATACCTATAACTTCATTTCTTGTTTTTATATAATGTAATAGGTTAATTACAATGATTTTTGGTTATATATAAAACTAAATTTTGAGTCACAAAGTCATAAAATATCTTCTTCTCTGGCCACAATAATGAGCTAATTATTAACAAATAAAATAGCATGATTGAGTAATAAATATAGGGAAATGACGGTACAGCTCTCTTTTTATACATATGAAATTGATTCAAATATTAATTCATCATTTCAGGTTCTGCCACGTCGTCCGGAGAGGGTCGGATATTTCGTGACGAATTCTCTGCTCATATGTCTTTAAGTCCTATGGCAGCCAAGTAAGCCATCAGTTTGGCTACATTGAAAGTGTTGCAGCTCTCGCCCAATATAGTCTTTAGTGTAACTTGATTGTTCCCATAATAATTTCTCCTAATAGTCTCGGTACCGTCATGGAAGTACTAGTAGAAGGTGTAAAGTTATTGTAACCTTCCTTTATTGTATTGGAAGTATTTACTACTTTTGGGGAAAGAACACTGAGTGTTAGTGTTAATCTTATTCCGTCTTTTAACGGGAATATTTCCTCAAGTTACATTGATTTATTTGACTATCGTTTCTTTGCTCAATCAATAAATCTAATTAATTTCATTATTTTGTGTATGTTTTTCATTCAATAACTCTAATGGACAAAGGGAAATAAAACAAGTTTTTCTCAATCAAAACTAATGTACTTCTCTATTGTAAATACAAGCAGATAGTATGTTAGTAGCACGTAAGTTCACAGAATCACTATCAATTTATGAAGTTAGAACGATTCACACGCAAGGTATCTCTTTACGTAGAACGTACGTAATTGACAGATTATCGGCTGGTGACTCTAATACTGAACAGGGTATAAATGTTTCAAATTTTTTATTAGAAAAGGGTGTGTATCGTCCTTGGGGAATTTCTAAGTATCTAGGGAAAAAACTAGTTAAAGTTGTAAAATAATCTTTGTACAACAGTCTTTGAGAATATCTTTTAAAATCTTAGAATGATTGTAAATAATCATTAGTGTCTGGCAAATAATCCTTAAAAGATATTTTCGACCAAGTGTTCAATTAGTGAAGATTGTGTACTTTTAGTCTAATTGCTCAGTTCCTTAAAGTACAATCATAAAGTATACTTTTTAGTACCTAAAGCCCTAATAAAAACTCTTTGTATAGAAAAAACTGCCTTTTGTGCATTGAAGGCATATTCATGTTTTAATGTTGAATGTTTTTTAACTATGTAGAAGGTTTAACTATGTTATCAGAGCTATTTTCATACATAAATGTTATTTGTTCACGAGTATAAGAAGTTATCATAAAACAAACAATATACCAAATGAAATAATATCCGATTAATAAAAATAATAATTATAATACTACTGATTGATGCTCGTGAGAATTATCAGAAGGAATCAGTGTAACGGCTAACTTATAAGCGGGACCATCGTGTTAACACCTTGTTAGCAATTAGTCAAGTGAGCTTCCTTGTCTCTCTTCGTTTCAGTCAAAACAGCTTCCTTGGCGTCTTGTTGTTGTTCCGCTGTGTCGTGTGGTGACGTCACAGCACACATATGACGTCACCCTAACGACAGACGGACGGACAGTTCAGGGAGCATTCGCACACGGCTCAGTGACGTTTGAGAAACGAGGAAGATTGCACGCATCTAGTACGCGCTCCACCAAATGCTTGTTCAAGTCATTAACATTGCATCTGTTGCCTAAATATTCATCAATTAATCTTCTTACATCAGTTAAATGTCCAAAAATGAGAAAATTATTGAGCAAAATGATCAGATACCTAAAGTATTTTGAAGAATAATGTGTAAGTTAACATCAGCTGTTGTACTAACGAGAACCGTTACTCAATTTACTCAGTCAGGTCTGAGATAGACACTACGCGTGCACTCACCCTCGTGTCTAAAACAACACTGAGAAGATAACACGATTGTAACGGCTCGGAACGGCTAGGTTAGCCGCCTGATCGAGTATAGTAGTGACAATTTAGACGGTTAGTGTACGTGATGTCATCACCGCAACACTCAAAATTAAATTTAAGACAATCTAAGAGTGATATATTATGAAAAAATGTTTATTTATTGCCAATATAAGAAGAGAGTAATGGTGTATTCAGTTATTCAAACTACTGGACCTTAATTTTCGATAAAGTCTGTTGCCTTAATGACGTCACGGTAACAAATCACTACTGTCATTACTAAGTATATAGCAGTGGACCGAAAAACAGACCTAATAATGTAGCTGAGAGACGTTGTTATAGTTCCTGTACTATAACTTCCTTGACTTTCAGTTCCCCTTCCTTTCTCGTTAGAAGAGCTACTCTGATCCTGATCGATCTTGTAAGAACTAGCTTCATGATCGAAATTTCCATGATATTTCTTCTCACGCACATTGGGAGGAAACGATTCAACGTAAGCTTTAGCTTCTTGATTTCTTGAATGTGCACCAGATGGGACACGTGACGATGAAGAAAAATCGTCGTCTCCAATCCTGTTAACATCTGTCCATCCATCGCTCTTAATTAATATTTCGAAGAAATTTCCCCACCAGGAAAAGTTCTTCCTGATTGGAAAAAGGACGTCCGTCCTCATCCTTTGGCTCTGAAGAGTCCATGGAGAAGAGCTTCGCCAAGTTAACCATCCTAGGTTCAATATCCTTCCGAGCTTCAACAGGAGAAGGAAGAAATATTCGCATGAATACGTCAATGGAGGAGAGAATCTCATTGGAGCAGAAATATTTAATTAGAAGTCCCTTTAAGAAGCTTTCACTGACTGAATTGTAGGTAAATTGCATCAACATACCTTGATAAACCAAAAAAAAAAATTCTCCTTGTATTTACGGCATCTTTTTGAGCCTGAGTTCTAAGTTCTCTCGCTAACACATTACGTTCTTCCTTTAGTTTACTTATTTCAGATTTATACTCCATAATGGTACTAATCATTTCCTCGACAGGACTATCAGACACGTTATTAGATATAGGACCAGCCACTGGGGACAAGCTGTCGAAGGATTTGGGATCAGTAACAACTGGTCGTAAAGTTTCTTCCTCATTCATTTTAGGGGTAGAAAAAAAAACTAAATTGATGCACCAGAAAAATTTAGGTAGCCATTAACCTAAAATTATGAACACTAAGAAATACCTCTCATATAAACGCATAAATAATCTCTAAATTACTTGACAGAGCACCAATAACTACAAGGAACTCAATCGAAGAAGAAAAATATTATCATAGCGGTCAAAAAGAATAAGGCTGCGATCTTAAATCTAAACAAAAATTTACCGAAAAAATATTTCCTAATCATTAGTAAATCTGCTACTATTTTATTAAACCCCAGTTCATTCTAATAACTTAATATTTCAGGAACTAATGCAATAAAAAATTCTCAATCCTAAACTATGAAAGAAAATAGTTAAAATTTTCGAGAACCAATGCGAAAAAGCGTTTTAATCCTAAACTATGAAAAAAAAATTTAATTTTCGAGAGCTCACTAATGCAAAATAATATTTAATATTTTTTTTCGAGAACCAATGGGAAAAATGTTTAATTCTAAACTGCCGAAAAAATGTAATTCAAATTTTCAAGAGTTAACGCAAAAATATTAAATTAGAAAACTATGAAATAAACTTATACTAATCAAAAACCATAGAAAAGAGGAAAAAAATTTACCAACGATGAGACCAATATACTAACCAGAATATCTAAAGGTCCCAGGTCTGGGCACCAAAAAGTTTGACCTTGCGCTATGTAGCGGAACAGACTAATATTTATAATGACTGAAAAAACTAGAGTTCACCTGGCAAATTGAAACATCAAATAAAAAATACAGCAATTAGGGCTCATCAATGACAAATAAAACAAATAGGTAATTGGTTCTTAAATGTAATACTTTTAATAAACTCTTAATAACAAAACTAAGTATATATACTCTAGAAGAAATCTGGTAAAAAGAAATAAATTAACTTAATCGCTGATAGAATTCGCGACGGCAGATAACGGTGTTTACGTACGCTACTCACAACAAACCCCCCGTACAGTAATACCAATAATGCACATTAATGTATGGGAAATAAATAATGCACAAAAAAATAATTATGCTTCAATGATAGAAATATGGTACGGTAATTTATGACGGTAGGTGGCATACAGAAATTACTGTAAGAAAACAGAGACACAAAATATACGGAGTTTCGTCAACACTCAAAGAGCATAGGTGATTGGTCCTATTTTCCAGATTAAATATGGCACTGATTCATATATTAGGTGGTCAACAGAATATAGGACAAAAGATAATTAGAACTAAAGTTAAATTTCTAGGACCTAGGCAGAATTTCTAGGACCTAATTAGAATTTCAAGATCTAGGCAGAATTTCCAGGACCTAATTAGAATTTCAGGTTCTAGGTAGAATCAGGTTCTAAGTTGGTCTTTACAAAAGAGACCTCTGAGCAAGGTAGGTAGTCTCTTTATCAAAGTAGCACTGAAAAGTGGACTCTTGACCAAGGTAGTTTAGGAAGAGTTCATCTCTGCTACACAAACTGTAGAGAGAAAAAATAACTCCAGATAAACTCAGGTAAAAATCAAACTAAAATTAAAAATAACATCAAACTATAATTTTTTCTAAATTTCCACCTTGAGCAACAACACATGCATAGCCAAAGACAATATAAGATAGACGCTCAACTCCATGTTATAAAATGCAGAGTATGTTTGCACTGAGCTCAGCACTCTGACCCAACGTTTATTATTGTTGGTGTGACGTATGCTACTGATTGCTTCTGATTGGTTGTTATTATTTTTGCATGTGCCCTATCAAGTTGAGCGTCTATCTTATATTGTCTTTGGTATAGCTCTACTCACATGGTGTGATCTTTTTTCAGAGTGTGTTAGAATGATTGGCCAGCAACTGGCCAACCTCAGACAAGCAGCAAAACTCAGTTAGGCTTGAACAAGCTCGTTAGGCAGCAACAAGCTCCGACAGTCAGTTCACAGTTTTATTTTAGGGTAACACTATACTGCACAGTATATTTCAAGACTAAACGAGCACTCTTACTTTACAAACAAATAAACTTATTGACAAATAGACAACTAAAACTGGAAAAATTACTAGTCTCTTCAATGGGGTTCCAGCGAGGCGTTTATTCTAAAATAGATTGAACGACTCTACCGGAATTCCCAACAATCAGATGAAAAAATACCAACGTCAGCACATCAACAAGATAAAACTTAAAAGGAACGAACAGAGTGATACTGCAGTTCAGAAAACTAGGTGCCAAAATATCACTCTACAACCAGTATGTATGGTGAACGGCGAATTGCCAACTGGGGAACTGCCCATTTGGGGGAATTGCCACTGGTGAACTTCCCATGTGGGTGAATTGCCACTTGTTTCCCAGTAAACAATACAATGTTGGCCCAATCAGTACGAAACTCTGGCCAACGCTGTCATGCCGGTCTCGGTGTATTAGGCTATCAAAGGCCCAACATTGGCCCACCTCACGGATGTCCACCGGCCCAGAACAGTATAACCACGTATAAACGACTTATTGATGCTGGCAATACTTAATGTTGCCCATGCTATGCATCTATGGCCAGTACTTTTTTCATATAACAGGTGTATTAATTAGATTACGCTATACAGAACACGTGAAGACAACAGTTACTTATAACAATGTAGGACCAGTCCTACAAATACATTTTACAGATCAAAGTTGGAAAAAATAGAACAGTTGCCAATTCAAACTCAAATCTAGGTATATAATTTTATTTACGCTATTTTAACCAAATAAAAATATTTCTATTTGAAATTAAATAGAAAGTACAATTTTCAGTGTGAATAATTATTTCAAACGAAAAAATAACTTTTCATACTAAATATATGAATTAACTAGCGTCCAAGTTCATTTTTATGAATGAAATAAATGGCAGTGGCAATTCACCCACATGGGCAGTTCACCAAGTGGCAATTCCCCCACATGGGCAGTTCACCCAGTGGCAATTCCCCCACGTGGGCAGTTCCCCCGGTGGCAATTCCCCCATACGGGCAGTTCACCCAGTGGCAACTCCCCTAGAACCAACCAGTATCACTTTCCAAGGGAAACTACTCAAATACCAAAAATTGAAACAATGATGAGCGAGAGGGACAATGGGTCACAAAAATGAAGGAATTTAACCATTTAAATTACTAACCAATACAGAATAATCCAGATTTCAACAACGTTAGTAGTTTCTGAGATATATAATATCAAAGATGGGTTCCGATTTTTTTGACCCACTCTGTATAAGAGACCGTTCTAGACTTCGGATCTCATTTCTATCCCTTCACTACGTCTATATTGTGTAAGATCTAAAGTTAGCCATGTATTTGGTAAGTTTCAGTGAATACTTTTTATTGAAATCTAGTATGTTTACTATCATATTGTAATAATTTTTATACTGTAATATTTTTTTGCACATGTTGTTCTACTTTTCTGTAAAACTACAACATTTTATCATTAATTTAAAACAATTCAAGTTTAATTTAAAATAAATCAAGTTATATTTAAAATAAATAAAGTTATATTTAATATAAATAAAGTTATATTTGATAAAAAATAAAGTTATATTTAAAATAGTTCAACTTTAATTTAAAACTTGAAAAAAAAATGAAGTTTAAACTTTTTCAAATATAACTTGACTTATTTTAAATTAAACTTTAATTGTTTTAAATTAATGTTAAAAAGCTGTAAAGTTAGAAACTTGAAATATTATTCAGTGTGTGAAGTTTTCTTTTAAACATTACAAAATCATACTTTATTATGACTTTAGTTTTATAAATAAAATTTTGAAGTGGTTTTTAACACAGACTGTTCTTAACTGTTTCTGCTCAAATAAAACTTAACAATTTTAGCAAACAACCATTTAGCAACCATCAACGCTAAATTATCTTGTTATGAAAGCAATTACTTCATTATGTTCTCATAATTGTTGCATTGAGTTTCAGTTTATTAGTTTCATGTAGTTAAAGTATTAGAAATATTATTAATTTTAGGAATGTGCTACTTCAATTTTTTTAAATTGTTTGTAGGGAATCGAAGAATTTCTCTAATTATCAAATATCTCATATTCTGCCTACTGTTGCTACTAATTTTACTCTTAAGAGTCTTAGGTATTATAAAGTTTGAGTAGAGTCTAGGTATTTTTATTAGCTATACCTAGATTGTTTTTATTTTTTATTTAATTTGGCTTAACTAAATCAAATTTTATATTAAAATTAAATTGAGGTTTATCTCAATTGTTGTTAGCTATATTTTAATTTATAATTTTCTATTATTCCCGGCTTCAACTCGACCATTCAACTCGTGGCTGCTGTTAATCTGTACCATTTAGTTTGTTCTATTCGTGGATCCAAGAATTGGTCCTGCTTTTGGAATGTTGATTGCTGGAGCACTAGCAGGTGAAGAAGAAATGGCAGCTGGCAATTCCAGGAAATGGATGAAAAAATGGCTTCAAAGATCTGACATTGGCAGCTACCAACAAATCGTTAGTGAGCTCAGTAGTGAAGAGAGAAAGGATTCCATTAACTATTGCCGTATGCCTCCTGATATATTCTTCATGCTACTCAACAAAATTTCTCCAGTGATAGAAAAATCTGACACTATCATGAGAGAGTGCATCCAGCGGGTGCTAGGTTATACTTCTTTCCTTCAATATAGCACCAAGATTTCTAAGCATTCATTATCTTTGATAATTCCTGAAACCTGTGCTGCTATTTATTCTGTTCTGAAAAATGAATATGTTAAGGTGAGTTACTGTGAGTACACATTGTTCTCAAATGAAGTATTTTTTCCACAGGAAATGTTAAAAAAAGTCACATATTGTGCAGAGTGGCTCTATCTAAGTTTATGTGAAAGTTGACTTGTTTTCCTCCACATTTATTTTTTTCAACTTATACTGCTATTTATTTCCTTTCATTTCGTACGTTTTAATAATTTCTACATTTTAAAATGTTGCATCTATTTTGAGAGTTGAAATTTCAAAGTATTTGCAATCATCAATTCTAGACTCCTTCATCAGCTGCAGAATGGAAGAAAATTGCTGATGATTATTAAATTGCCCTTTTCATATGGGACTGATAGTTAATTATCACCTATTTTCTAGGTAGGTGAGGCTTGTTAATAAACTTCTCATAGAGGAAAATAAGTCTCCGGGTTCGTTACAATTATTTGTATTATCTTAACTTGAAGAGACTTGGAGGAATTGATTGAATTCTATTAAACTGACAAATGACTAAACGGTAAAAGTTTTTAGGAAGTAAATTAAACACAAGGAAGTTTTAAATGAGTGTACTTATATTATAGTTCGAATAGTACAGAGTTCTAAGACTTACGCACAAGTCTTTAAATAAACACAACACAAGTTTTAAATAAACTAGCAGTTGAGTAAACTATGGGTTTAAATAAACAAGGGTTTTGAGTAGCCAACTCACGGAACACGTCGATGGACAAGTCCGACCAACCAGTCTTCAAGAGACTATCGCGAACTATGAACATTTTAGTTCGGTGCCAATGGTATTTAAAGGGTGAACTGGAGGGTCCAACCTTCCAGTGAGTGAATAAACTTCTGTTGATAGTAGTACTTTTCAAAGATGTTTTTCTACTCACTGCAGATAAAAATAACACACAATGCATTATTCAAATTTAACACTAGTGGTAATGGCTTTCTATACGAATAACATATAGATCGAACAGATTCACTAATAGTTCATTTTAGTGAAACCTGATTTGCTAATAAACATCCAAATTTAAGCATACTATTTCAGAGTCCTGTTTAACCCTATACATGATCAGAAATGTTACAAGTTCCTAACTATTAGTTAAGTATTTCAATTAGAATAATTGAAATACTTAATTCCTTTTAAATTAATTAAGTATTAATTTCAATTCTATCTATAGAAAAAGAATTCAATATTTCTAAGTTGTATAACTGATTTACAAAGTTCATGAAGTTATATAACTTAGTACAAATTATAAAGTTATATTCTGAGTTACAAGTTATAGCTCTGGGTTACAATTTATAAAGTTATGTTAGAGTTATTAGCGGCTTACATCAAAGCTATTCGTTTATAATTATATTCGAGCTCCTAGCGAGAATAACATGACCATAAATTTAAATAGCATTTCCTCTTAGTGAGTGAAAGATTATGTCTGATTAAATGATTATCAAATTATAGAAATTGAAAGATTAAGTAAAGATACAAGTTCAGCATATTAACAATAGATTATTGTTAATGATGATTTTAATACAAAAATGGCAATTTCCCAACTGCTTGGGTGCATTAGATGGTAAACACATTCTTATAAGACCTCCTCCTAATAATGGTTCCTATTTTTTCAATTATAAAGGAACCCACAGCATAATACTGCTAGCATTAGTAGATCCAAATTTGGAATTCATATATGAAGATGTGGGAGTTAATGGTAGAGCTTCTGATTCATTAGCTTGGGAGGTTTCTCATTTGAGACAAGGAATTGAGAACAACTTTTTGAATATTCCTGCTGCTGCTCAGCTTCCAGGCAGTGACAGTCTTACCATATGTGATAGTAGCTGACGACGCCTTCTCTCTTAAGAAGAACATGATGAAGCCATTTCCATTTCGGAATCAAACTCCAGATCAAACGTTTTCTATTATCGGCTATCAAGGGCTAGAAGAACAGTGGAGAATGCATTTGGTGTTCTCTCAAATAGGTTCAGAGTGCTACTAAACCCCATAAATCTTGAGCCAAATAAAGTAGAATGTGTGGTTCTTGTCTGCATAGCTCTCCACAAGATGTTAAGGAAAATTAGTCCAGAGTCAGTTTCACATGATTTGATTGACACTGAACAGTTAGAAACTGGTGTGGTCATAAATGGTAGCTGGCATCACCAAGATGGTCTCCTGAACCTGCAATCAACAGCTTTCAAGAAGCTAAGGAAATTAGACTTCAGTACTGTCATTACTTACATAATGAAGGGTCTGTTCCTTGGCAAAATAACTTCTCTTAATTTCATTTATAGAACATGGGATCTGATTATCAGGGTTCTAGGTAATTTGCTCGAAAGACAATTGCTCGAATTATCAAATTGCTCGAATTATAAAATTGCAGTTTTCGATCTTTTTAGTAATTGATCAATAATCATCCTATAAATGATTTTAATTATTACTCATTCTGCATAATCTTTTTTTTTAGACCGTTTGTGTCATCTCGTATGTAACATGTGAATAGGAATCATGTGGTGAATCACTACTATACATGCTTTTTTTTATCACAAAACTCAAATTATTTCACCTAATAAGGTACCACATACAGATAGGCTAGTAATAAATATATTTTCGGGTTTTATGATAAAAAAACATGAATAGTAGTGATTTACAACATGATTCTTATTCACATGTTACATACGAGATGACACAAACGGTCTAATAAAAAGATTATGCAGAATGAGTAATAATTAAAATCATTTAAAGAATGATTAATGATCAATTACTAAAAAGAAACAAGGATTGTTAGGTGCAGCTCCACTTCATGAATAACTGACTTTTATAAAATCGAAAACTGTGCAATTTTATAATTCGAGCAATTGTCTTTCGAGCAATTCACCGGCTACCGTTGAACACAGTCGTCTCTACCACACCAATCGGAATGATTGGAACTATGTAGCTACTTCGATAATCCAGCAGATATAGCTAGTCGCGCTTGTCATAGTGTGAACGACTTGATCAACTTAATTTGCTTAACAGGACCTTCTTCAATTAAAGAAGCCAACTCTGATTCATCTAAAGAGACTTTCGAACCAGAAGAATCTCTCTCTGAAGAGCGAAAAGATGTTTCAATGTTAAAAACAAAATTATCTACATTCGTGTCTCCTTTGAATAGGATGTTTATACGTGTCAGTAACTGGAACAAGATGATAAATATTGCCAAGATCATCTTGAAAATGATGCACTTAACTGATGTATCAAAACAGAAGCGTGGAATCTCCTTAGCTCCAAGGTCTTTTGAAATCACGCAAGAACAAGCAATTCAATTTATAATTAAAAATGCGCAGTTGCAAAGCTATACAGAAGAAGCTAAGATCCTGAAATCAGGAAAACCTCTCACCGTATCTACACGATGATGTGATCGTTGTCGGAGGTAGACTGCGTCATGCTAAAATTGCGTTCAACACCAAGCACCCCAATGTTGATTCCCAAAAATCACGAGATTAACAAAGTAATCTGCTATCATTTCCACAAAGAGACTAAGCATCAGGGTCGACACATCAGTCATGGATACATTATACAGTCCGATTTTCATATAGAATCCGGTAGAGAACTGTTAAAGGTCCCCTCCAAGCAAATTTTTTTATTGTTTAAATCAACGAGGCTAATGTTTCTTATCATTTTACTGCAAACCCCATAAAATTTGATAGCATATTTTTAATTTTATATGCTTTTAAAGATTTTTATAATCCAAACTCTACAAAACCTACTTTACTTCCGATTTTACTTCAACTAGGTATTTGGTTTAATAAATTATTTATTATTCGTTTAAAGGTTGAAATTTGGATAAACTTATAATAGAAACGTTTATATAGTTTTAGAAACAATTAATATCTTAAAAGAAGACCAAAAACGCATTGTTTGTTTAAAAATCAAAATTTGAAATCAAAACAAAGAGTGTACAATCTTCTTTCTCAGCGTCAGGTTGGAGAGTCGCTCGATTGTTGCTCACATAGTATTAAAAAACTTTAAAAGCAAATAATAAAATATATGCTGAACCGAATTGTATGCGGTTTGCGGAATAATGATCGTAAACCTTAGTTCTATAATATTATGTGATAAACTCATTTTTTTCCCGGAGCCTGGAGAGGACCTTTAAGAAATATACTAAGCAATGTGTCACCTGTTCGAAGTTAAGAGCTAA
The DNA here is from genome assembly GCA_947561585.1 of Caprella mutica. Lineage (NCBI taxonomy): Eukaryota > Metazoa > Arthropoda > Malacostraca > Amphipoda > Caprellidae > Caprella > Caprella mutica. Next base: position 27,955 of record CANNZV010002745.1, on the reverse strand, counting down.
ACCACCTTTGCAATTAATGGCCGACTTACCAGTAGATCGCCTAGAGGAAACTAAACCGTTTGAAAATGTCGGATTGGACTCTGTGAAAACCCGGAGAATCAAAGCTACAAAAAAGATATGGGTCGTCATCTTTGTGAGTCTTCCTTCTGGAGCTGTTCACCTAGAACCCCTCGTTGGCATGGATACATCAAGCTTCAGAAACACACTTATTCGTTTCGTTGCCATTCGTGGCCCTGTTAAAATCATAAAGTCAGACCAAGGAACTAATCTAACTTCTTCCAAGAAGCAACTAGAAGAAATTGATATGAACGTAGTGACAAAAGATCTGTCAACGAAGAATATCAAATGGATTCTCAATGTACCTCACAGTTCGCATCATGCAGGTACATGGGAGCATAAAATTGGTTAAGTTATTTCTTTTTTTTTTCGTTCTCGGTTTCCTTTTCTTTCGCGTACTTTGTATTTATTTATTTATCTACTCTAATTTGAACCTAACGATTCATCAGACTTCTATTCTTTATAAGTTAAATATTTCTTATAAACATAGTCACTAATAAAATTAATAGTAAGTAGATTAAATTAGAATAAACAGTAGAATTTTATTTCGTAAGTTTTGGTTCACCAGTGCTGTGGTATGCGAGTTGAACTCATTCAAACTTAGACCTCAGTCTCAGTGCACAACGCCTCAACCACAGATCATTGAATATAGAAGATTTCCCACTCCTACACGGACGCTATTGGCCAAATAATTATTTAAATGAGAGCGTATCAGCCAATCAGAGACAAGCGTAACGTGACGTCACATATTACAAACGTATGCACAAACAGGTATAAGTATATATCACGGTCAGAGCTACATTTTCTTTTACTTGCTATAAGCAGATATGGAAATTTTAATTTTCAGGAGAATAGGTTAATTAATAGTCTTATATATTTTAATGTATATTTATTATAAAATAGAGAACAAGAATCGAAGTCGAAATTATAATATTTCGAGTAAACCGAAGAGTGTTTTATAAACTGTTCAGTCTCAACGCCATTGTTGCAAGCCTTTACCCACAGATTGTAATCATATTTCCTGAATAAAAACAACTTGTACCCATCTTTAGATGTATTGGTGAACATCTAAATGAGCATTTTCGCGCATTGCCCATTTTTCACCAGTTAATTTTGATGAAAGATAAGAAAATTATTGAATTAGACAGAAAATACAGCGCACACCCTCTGCTCATGATATTGCATCAGAAATAAACCAACGCTTCAAATTCGTACTGAACACACACACGTACAAAACGGGTGTAGGTCATAAGCCCCCCCCCCCCCCCCCCGGTCATGAGCCCCCCTGTTTTTAAATCATTATTTATCTATATTATTTAATCCTTATTGACACTTTTGTAGTTCATTACTGATTAGACATAAAATATATGTATATCGGGGGGCGTGCCGCCCCCTGAACCCCCCTGTCGGGTCATTAAACAATCATGAAGTGTGCAGTACAATAATCTAGCGGATACAACAAACTACATTCGCAACTCTCAGTTATTTCTATCTAAGTAGTTCTTCATTTGTTTAACTAGGTAAATAAGGATTAAAAAAACATGGAGGGGGGCTCGTGACCGGGGGGGGCTTATGACCAGGGGGGGCTCTTGACCGTACCCCGTACAAAACAAGTACAGAACAGTAATTATTAATTATATTATTTATAAATGTATAATTATATTATCAGTTTGATATCATGAATAATTATTTTGATTTTAAATAGCATATTTAAATTCAATACTATTCTGTTTTTGTGTTTTTTTGAATAATTAAAAATAAATAATATATCAATCGTAGGCAACTCCAATGATACGTAACGTTACGCACTCCTCCGCTGCCAAGTGTCGCTAGAAAATTAAAAATACTGTAGTGGGATATCTTCTATATTCAATGATCTGTGGCACAACTATCATTCATCAGATACGTTTGTGTACCTCTATCTCTCCCATTTGATCACTATATCAGACACCACCAACAGTAAGTAAATACTATTCATATATATTCTTGATAAATATCTTTTCATCTCTTATTCGATCTCTTTAAAATTAACCATTATTTAACAATATAACATGCATTTACATAACCTGAATTTTAGTCTTTATTATCTAGCGTTATGTGGCAACCACCAGTGCCAAACTTTTGTGTTTCATAATCATATCCAATAAAATACTTGTGTAAACCTTTTAAAATATCTTTTGTTATGTAGTTACTCATATATATTATCATTTATCAGATTCACGTACCCGACAGCGAAGTTTGAAAACTACCATGGCTTTCATTGTCCCTACAACCTCGCTACAATTACTAATGTCATTTGCTGTACCAGCACCAGCAGCAGATGATCCAGATGCAGCCTGACGTCATTGAGTGAAACTAATTGTGAGCACAGATCATTGAATATAGAAGATATCCCACTACAGTATTTTCAATTTTCTAGCGACACTTGGCATCGGAGGAGTGCGTAACGTGACGTATCCTTGGAGTTGTCTACGATTGATATATTATTTTGTTTTAATTATTCAAAAAACGACAAAAAGAGAATAGTATTGAATTTAAATATGCTATTTAAAATCAAAACATTTATTTATGATATTGAACTGATAATAAAATTATGCATTTATAAACAATATAATTATTTCTTTTCAGTACATGTTTTGTACGTGTGTGTGTGTGTGTGTGTGTTCAGTACGAATTTGAAGCGTTGGTTTATTTCTGATGCAATATCATGAGCGGAGGGTGTGCGCTGTATTTTCTGCCTAATTCAATAATTTTCTTATTTTTCATCAAAATTAACCGGTGAAAAATGAGCAATGCGTGAAAATGTTCATTTTTCTTTTGTACCAATACATCTAAAGATGGGTACAAGTTGTTTTTATTCAGAAAATATGATAACAATCTGAGGCTAAAGGCTTGCACAATGGCGTTGAGACTGAACAGTTAATAAGACACTTCACTTTGCTCGAAATATTTCAGTTTCGACTTCGATTCTTGTTTTTCTATTCTATAAAAATATACATTAAAATATATACGACTTTAATTACCCTATTTTCCTGAAAATTAAAACTTCCATATCTGCTTATAAGAAGTAAAAGAAAATGTAGCTCTGACCGTTATATATATACCTATACTAATTTGTGCGTACGTTTGTAATATGTGACGTCACGTTACGCCTCTCTCTGATTGGCTGATACGCTCTCACTTAAATAATTATTTGGCCACTAGCGTCCACGTAGGAGTGGGACATCTTCTATATTCAATGATCTGTGTTGTGAGGTATCACATGATAGCCCTGAATACTGTGATTGGTTGGATGTGCGTGTCCTGACATGAACCATAATATGTAGGCATACCATATTTACTTAATTTTACTGCAAGCAGAAAAATTATCTCTATGAATACATTCAACAGACTGGAATCTTAAACTATCCACAAACCAGAAAACATGTGTCTGCCTTCCAGTCAAGGACATCTTTAGTGTAACCAGGCTGTACTCTTGCTTTGAACAGCTGATCGCCGAAAACATAACCAATTCAGATTGGTGGCCATTATAATGGATGAATAAATTTAGACGTACTAAATTTAAGGTACTACTAATGCGAATGCTTGGTGGTTTCTGTTCACCTCATTGATATCCATTGGTTGAGAATGACACACTTCACTCTAAAATTCTAGATGAATACACATAGAAAGAAATTGCAAGGTGTAAGATCTTGGTGTTCACATTCCAGTGGTGGGAATGAAAAGACTGGATTTTTCCACTTTCATTATCTTAAAATATTCTAAATAGCAACAAATGCTCAGTTGTTCGATATGCAATATTTCCCCTTCTTGTGAGAGACTTTTAATGCACCAAAATGGCAGCAAAAATGAAATGCATTTGGTGCAATTATGAAAATGTTTGACATAATCAGGAAAAAGTAAACAACATCCTCAATATTAAATTTAGCAATTTACCTACATAACTGGAAAACCTTTCAAAAGAGTCTCCACCTTATTCCAAAATATACAAGTAGTATCATAAACCACCACAAATACTCACGCGTAATATTTAAGGTCGAAATGAAGACAATAATAATATCGAAGGCGTTACTGGAGCAAATAGACAAAGTTACGTCGAGGGAGCACCAAACACCACCGACCTTGCGAAACTTACTTGCTAACCGGCAATTACAGTGACAAATGGTGATAATAAAATATTCAACATGAAAAAAAGCATGACGAGCACATTGCACGTGCTGAGTTACGCAAGTAACTAATAAAACAGAAGAGGAATCTAGTCTGTCTAGTTTCGCCTACTTTGTTTGGTGAAAACTCAGCCGATTCCTTATCTGAACTCAACACATCTGGTTTTATTCACCAGAGGCGAATGTGGTTGTATAACCTCGAGTAAATAAAGTCATGATAAGAAGTTCCAAATGTTTATTGGTTGATTCACACTAAAACAAGGAAGGACTTTTTCTGAGATTTATATAAGGGAAAATGTGTTGACAAAATAAATTAAAATCTTAAATATACTGATATGCCCTCAAATAAAGTTTAATCAATTGAACACACAAACTAATGAATTAACACAAGCTAAAATAGGAAGAAAATCTGTTCAATTCCATTCAATTTTTGATCATTTACCTACACTCCCCTGAAAATCTTGGGAAATAATACACAAAATCTTTGAATTTAGATGAAAAATCTTAAATTTAATATTCAATAGAATTTATTTAATGGGGATAATAAGTACAATTTTTGTATTTATTTTTTATTTATCATAATGAATAAGAAAAAGATAGTTGTCTCCGAGGCATATACGGTTAGATACAATATACCTAGCTTGATTAAATGTAGCAATAGTTAAATTACACCAACTTTATAAAATATATTATAATTTGGAAAAATCTTTGAATTTCTAACGAATATTGAAAAATATCTTGAATTTTTTTAATGGTATGATAAATATTCAATTTCAATAAATTATCTTTGAACATGGCGATTCTAATCATTTTGTATAAATTATAGCGATAAATTGATAAACTAATTTCCTTGAAATTTTTTAGCAAGCAATTAATTTAAGTACAGCACTTCTGTTGTGAAATCCCCTTAAAGGTGATACTTTAAATTTTCGTCATATTTTGTTACAGTTTCACTATTTTACTAGTTTTTCTAACTCTAAACACGCATCCACTGTCATTCTTTCCGCCATTATAGTGTTTGTAAATTGCAGTGTCTGTGTGCTTATTAACGTTAGTAAGAATGGATAATCTTTGTGTTTTATCAAATTGTTAATAGGCCATACAACACATTCTAGAGTCTAGACTGTTAGTCAATTTGTGCATATTGGTACCTAATTTTATAGATTATAAAGTTAATAAATTATTTATCTGTTTTTTTGGCGAAGAATTAGTTAAAGTTAATCTTCTATATTTGATTAAAACGACAGATACACGATTCCATAAAAGAAAAGATTGGCAGGGTGGACGCTGCTGTTTATTTTGAATCTGTTAGTCATTGTTTCTGTGGTGTTAGTTAGTAAAGTAGTAATTTATTTTCTACTTAGTTACAAAAAAGTGACTCTTGTGATCTAAGCTCGTCTAGATCAACTGAAAGATAATTCAGTCATATTTATTGATCATACAAGAAAATACAGGTTTTATCTTGCATGATCGATAATGTGAATAAGTTCAATAATTCTGAACTTTCTCTCTACCTAACTTTTAAACGAATGATTTATATGCAAGTATTTTAAACTATTTTATAATTTATGCCCATCACAATCTGAAATCGAAGTGTATAAGTCTTAAGACTTTCAGCTTTTTACCCAAATTCCTTGAACGTAGATTCAGTTGCTAAACTTTTATTCCTTCCAAAAGACTATTTAACAGACGAATATTGAATATGGGTCTGATTTACACCGAAAATTTTGGAGGTTCGGAGCGACTCTTGTGCGGGAACTGCTCCGCCTACATAACTCACTGGTGTTATTCTAAGGGGGAGAGACCTGCATTTGGGCTGATGTACCAGAGTTACCTGATGACAAAAGCCTTCAACACCATCCCCAGGTAAGTAGTTCATATTAACACCATCCACAGGTGAGTAGTTCATATTAACACCATCCACAGGTGAGTAGTTCATATTTACACCATCCCCAGGTAAGTAGTTCATATTTACACCATCCACAGGTGAGTAGTTCATATTAACACCATCCACAGGTGAGTAGTTCATATTAACACCATCCAAAGGTGAGTAGTTCATATTAACACCATCCAAAGGTGAGTAGTTCATATTAACACCATCCAAAGGTGAGTAGTTCATATTAACACCATCCACAGGTGAGTAGTTCATACTAACACCATCCACAGGTGAGTAGTTCATATTAACACCATCCACAGGTGAGTAGCTCATATTAACACCATCCACAGGTGAGTAGCTCATATTAACACCATCCACAGGTGAGTAGCTCATATTAACACCATCCACAGGTGAGTAGTTCATATTAACACCATCCACAGGTGAGTAGTTCATATTAACACCATCCACAGGTGAGTAGTTCATATTAACACAATCCACAGGTGAGTAGTTCATATTAACACCATCCACAGGTGAGTAGTTCATATTAACACCATCCACAGGTGAGTAGTTCATATTAACACCATCCACAGGTGAGTAGTTCATATTAACACCATCCACAGGTGAGTAGTTCATATTAACACCATCCACAGGTGAGTAGTTCATATTAACACCATCCACAGGTGAGTAGTTCATATTAACACCATCCACAGGTGAGTAGTTCATATTAACACCATCCACAGGTGAGTAGTTCATATTAACACCATCCACAGGTGAGTAGTTCATATTAACACCATCCACAGGTGAGTAGTTCATATTAACACCATCCACAGGTGAGTAGTTCATATTAACACCATCCATAGGTGAGTAGTTCATATTAACACCATCCACAGGTGAGTAGTTCATATTAACACCATCCACAGGTGAGTAGCTCATATTAACACCATCCACAGGTGAGTAGCTCATATTAACACCATCCACAGGTGAGTAGCTCATATTAACACCATCCACAGGTGAGTAGCTCATATTAACACCATCCACAGGTGAGTAGTTCATATTAACACCATCCACAGGTGAGTAGTTCATATTAACACAATCCACAGATGAGTAGTTCATATTAACACAATCCACAGGTGAGTAGTTCATATTAACACAATCCACAGGTGAGTAGTTCATATTAACACAATCCACAGGTGAGTAGTTCATATTAACACAATCCACAGGTGAGTAGTTCATATTAACACCATCCACAGGTGAGTAGTTCATATTAACACCATCCACAGGAAAGTAGTTCATATTAACACCATCCACAGGAAAGTAGCTCATATTAACACCATCCACAGGTAAGTAGCTCATATTAATCACTAGCATTAATGTTTTAACACTATTTATTTAACACTTTTCACTTATCTACTATTTACACTTGATGTATTTCACAGAACTATTTATTCTTATAACTTGTTCTCATACGGAATTGAAAATTCCGTGAACGGGTATTTTGCACTGTGTTTATGCACTATGTGTCACTGTGAGTCACTCGCTCACTACATTAGATACAGCCTCGCTGTTTCGTTTGATCAAATATTTATATCTTTGTCTTAATATTTCTGATCAAAAGGTTTGGCAGATAGCAAGATCTTTCTTGAAGGCCAAGCGAAATTTACTTAGGATGGTTCTCACGAACCTTCTTGCACCTGTTCGATTTCGTCCACTCGTGTCCACTCTCTTGCTCTATCCCTTGTCCTCTATCCGTGTGAACTCGTTTTTTGTACGTACGTGTTCACTAATTTAGTGTTCTACTTTAACACTGAAATTAATGTGCAATATTCATTCGCACTTTTCAATCAATTACTTTATATTGAGCTTGTATCACTGAATATTTTGAAGGTAATCACAATTATCACTTCACTCAATTCAGATATTTTCACTTCTTCATATCTAGTAGGGATCCATATCATTAGACATGATAGGAGTCCCAATGGGAGAGTGGGTATTAACACGAGCCAATGTATATCTCCAACAGAGTCTGTGAGCGGAGCGGTTGCTCTATAAAAGTCTCATAACTACAGGGTGTGACTACAGGTCCTTACACATCCACAGGTAAGTAGCTCATATTAACACCAAGTGCTGTCACACAGGTAAATTGCGGCCCTTTTGCATAATGTAACTTTTCAGTCTAAAGTCTCTTGGCTGAACTGAGTTTCGTCTATTATCGCTACATTGCTTGGAGTGCATTAACGAAGTAGCTTTTCTAAATCCACGAGCAGTGCCTCAGACTGATGTCAGGTGACTTTCCATTTTTATTTCTAACTTCTTTTTCCAATCCCTTGTATTTAATTTCCTTTCGACGTCAGTGATAGCTACTGCTTTTGGCTCTGAAGCAGATTTTAATATTATTAAATCGTTAAATATCATTAGATGAATTCTATTTTGTTTCCATATAGTTTTACATTTATTGAGAAATAAGGACTTATGTAGGTCCTAACTTTACAAATTTGAAGGTCATATGAATTCGGGGACGTTTCTTTAGTCAGACACATATTTGTGTTATTTCTCGTTTTATTTTTGATTAAAATAAAAATTATTAATAAATAGATATAGGTATTCAATTAATAAATAATCCAAATAATAATTTTACTTTCATTTTTAAATTTTATATTCCTCTTATTTTACTTTGATTCTAATATCAATTATTCATTCAATTTCATCATTTAATGTAGTTTGTTGTATCCGCAAATTTGTTGTACTGCACACTATATTATTATTTAATGTCCTGGCAGGAGGGGGTTCTGAGGGCGACGGTGTACGGTCATGATTCCCAGCGTTTTTGCGCCCCCCTGGGACATAAGACCCCCCTCCTGTTTTGTAATCCTTATTTACTTAGTTAAACAAATGAAGAGCTACTTCGATAGGTATAACGCCCCCCGATATACATATATATCTTATGTTAAATCGGAAATAAACTGCAAAAGTGTCAGACATGTCACTATATGGACGTCGAACCAATAAATAGTAACCAAATATTTAAGTTGCTTAAAGAAATATTCCGTATGCTGAGATTAATATTTTTCGTTTAGCTAATCATTTTTCGTAAATATTACTATATCAAGAGATCTATGGTAAAATAAATTTCTAAATAAAAACTACCTATCTTTTTTTAAATAAAAATATGGGTAGTAATGAAATTTTACAGGAACTCGCTTAAAACACGTTTGAACTTGTCGGAACACGTTTGAACTTTTGGGCACTACCACTACTAGGAAATAGAAATTTAATTGCAATATATACAGGTGCTGATATTCTGTTTATAAATCATCTTTATTTTCAGAGAAGTGGAGAAATATTACAACCTTTACCATGAGTTGTCGTACGTGAGGAAAGTGGTGTGCAAGAGATGCTCGTCAGTGCTGGGTTACTTTTTCGAGCTGTGTACCTCCCAGTTGAGAAGGTAAGGTTCATTGGTCAGCATCGTTTTATACTCTCCATATTCGGACAGTGCAAGTGTTAACATAGGTCATGACTCATGATATGGTAATTATAAAGGTCTGGTAACGACTCTAACTATCTGGTCAAAGCCAATTGCATCTCTAATATTTAACTCTTATAGGATACTTAGGCACGACAGTTTATTATGTTTTATAATTTATTTAATTATACTAACTTCACCAGACGGCGATGTATTAACACATAAATTCTTTTCAGTTTTATCAGGCCTATGGAAGGCGATTATGTTCTTTTCAAGCATAAGACTAAGAAGAAAACTGATCTTTCATTTTGCTTCCATGCTGACTCCACTTGAAGAGAAGTTACAGTGAGAAAAAGGCACTCTGCTATAAAACAGAAGTGATCAACTGCTGTGTGTCTTCACCTCTTGGATGTTTTTACTTCCTCTTGTTGATTTCACTTCATTTAGTTTTCTTTTATTCCGTGACCATTTTGTTATAAATTTATATCAACCTAAATTATTAAATAGAAAAGGGTAGTTAGATATCCACCCACCAAGTGATTTTAATAAACTGAAGAAACATTCTTTCTCTATTCTTTCTTTGAAACTGTCCTTAAAAAGTCAATGTGATAACTAGAGTCCGGATTTTTAGGACCTATAAAAAAAGGCATTTTAGGACCTAAAAAATGGCATTTAAGGACCTATCAAGGCATTTTAAGACCTAAATACAGCATTTTAGGACTTATGCATACACTTTTAGGATTAATAAATAGGTATTTACAACGAATAAATCAGCAGTTTGAAATATAAAATTGACAGTTTTTAGTACGTTTAAATGAAAAATGGTGAAAACAAATGGACAATTCATCCCTTAAAATTCAATGAATCTAGTTTATAGTATATTTATTCAAATTTAATCTAAAAGTATTATAATAAAAGGTTAGATAAATTGAAATTCATGTAATGAAACTAATTCCAATATTAAATTCGAAATTTGTATTTATAGCAAACCCTCGTAGTAGACAACCTCAGATTAAATAAATCATAAATTAAATAATTTATAATTTGACCAATTAAGATACTCTGAAACTGTTGTACAGCAAAAACCACTTACAAGACAAAACACAATTTTTGTCGCCTGGCAATTTTCCTATTGTAAATATTACAAATATCACTAGGTTCTACATATCTCTCTCTTTGAATAGTTTATTATTCACTATTTTGTGCATGGCAGAGTCGGTGCTAAAAAATTGATGCAAAGAATCACAGAAAACTAGATACAGTGGTGACTAAACTAATTCTTAAAGTGATATAAGTAGTTTATTTGTATAATAATTCAGACAGATTTTGATTGAATTGTCAAAATAACACATCAACTTTACTGACTAACCAAATTATTTAATAATATAAAAGCCCAAAATAAGACTTCGCATCATTTTAAGAGTTTATGATATTTTAGGACATTGTGGCATTTTAAGGACTTTATGGCATTAATTGATTTTATGGCACTTTATGGCATTTGTCCGGGCTCTAGTGATAACAATTTCACGAATGCTCTATCCTTCTATTCTCGAACTTTAGAAATTAGTTTTTTTGAGTCTTCCCTAATTGCAAATATGAATATTTCTAATATTTGGTGTCTGTGATTTTACTAACTTAATAAATGATAGTTTTTTTATATTTTATTTATTATGAATAAGCTTGCAGGGGCTCTATTCTGAAGCTCTCTGTTGCGAAAGGCCCTTTGGTTCCGAACTGTTGCAATTTGGATTATGTATTTTTTTTAAATTTTTACCATGTTTATTCTTTCTTTAAACTGGTTGACAGTTTTATGCTCTTCAACTTTGTTGCCTTCGATTTTTGGGTTAGTTGGGCTTCATTTACTATCACCTCTTCATTTTCCTCTTTCATCCGTGAGTGCAGCCACCAGTGCTTGTCCCTTTTAGTCACATTCCCTGGTAAGTGACTGCATTCACGGAGTAGCTTTTCATAATCCATGAGCATAGTTACCGACTGGGGTTAGGTGACTTTGTTCATGGAGCCACTTTCCTCTCTGACTGCTTCTTAAAGATCCTTGTATTTAATTTCCTTTTCACGTCAGCGATGTGGCCTCACAGTTGTTAATATATTTGAAAACTTTTTTTTATTTGCGAGAAGGTGTAAGGATATTTTATATCCTTTCCGAACAAATATACTCACCATTTTACTAGAGTATTTTTAATTGGAAATCAATCGATTTAGAGATAAATGTAAATCAATAAAAATATCATTAGGGACTGAGAAAATGCATTAAAATGATTAAAAAATAATAATTTATCTACAGTAGTTATAACTAGGATTGTGACATCATGCACTAAAAACATGCCATAAAAGCACGTATGCCTTGAAAAGCATGAACGTATACCTTGAAATCATGGACGTATACCTTGAAAGCATGCACTTAAGCTCTGAAACATGCTATTAAAGCTTTATTGCATGCATTTTGTATTTAACATTTAGGTTAGTTAGCCTCTTTTTTCGCCATTTTCTTTGCATGTACTTTGGAAAAAGTGTAAGTACATTGTTTGGTAGTACTATATAGAATTATTCAAATAATAAATATCTAAATTATCTTTTTTTATGGAACATATATAGGTATAGAAGTTTTGGAGTGGAAAACGTTATATTGAATAAAACAATTATTCATTTTTTAATTTATTTTTAGAAATTTCTCAGTAACAAAGAGAACTTTAATTTTGCATTACCTTAGTAAGGTATACTAAACAATGAATATTAAATTAATTTAAATAGTACCGTAAACATGAAGATGAAAGCGAAGTAAAACAATAACATAACTGCAAAAAAACACAAATAACTTGCATCTAGATTCTAGAAGAATATGCAGCATGCGATAAAAATGCATGCATATTGCATACATTTAAGAATAAGTGTATGAGGCATGCATGCATCATGCGTTTAATGCCACGTCACAACCCTAGTTATAACTAATCCATAGGCATAATATGATTAAAGTATTATATAAGCTTATTATCAAACAGTGTTTGTGACTGTGATGAAAGTTTAAAGTAGTGAATTTATTAAAGGTTTTAAAATCCAACCATAGCTTAACTCTCACTCAGTATAGGTGAGTAATTAATAAAAACATTGAACAAACGGCAATTTTATGCTCTATGAAATATTTTTTGGAAGAAGGGTACTAAGTTTCAAGTTATTGGTACGTTCTCCATTTTCGGAAACGTCTGAAAAGTAAATATAATAATTATAATTATTATTCAACCTCTATTAAAATTGGTAACATGAATAGTAATTGAATCAAAAGTTAAATAATGATTAATATATAGAGATTTTTACGTGTTCGAAAATATGGAACCGTGTGATAACACGGAACTTCCCTAAATTGGGGTTTGTTGAATTTCTGAACCAATTGCTTCTAATAATCTCATCTGGATTTCAAGAATTTAGATGTTTTTGATAATTACCGTGAATTAATCAAAAAAATTGTCTCCGTTTTCTATGTTTACGAACGGTACTTATTTCGAGACATGACTCGAAATAAGTACCACTTTTATTAAAGTGAGGTGTAATTAAAGCGAGGCCTGTTGGTATATTCAATTTACAGAAGTGAAAATAGTAACCCATTCAATATCTTGTTATCAAGCCAAACAATTAAATAGATTGATAAAAATCTGTCCCTGATTTTATTTTCAGAATTTATCTTTTCTTTCTTCATAATTTTTTTCAAGGCAATATTTTTACATTAAAAATATTAATTAAAAATATTTAAAGGTATTTATGTGATTTGAATGTCAATAGCATAATTTCTTCATACTAATGTGCAGCATAAAGTAAATGAAGATGAATGAGAAAGATACATAAAGAAGACCCTCAAGTGAATGACTCTTCATTTCGATCTTTTCAGAGAGCTTTTCTCAAATCTAAGTATATTCGTCAATCCTTTAACTTCTTAACATTGTTGTCAAAGTTCTTTTGTCTTCTCCGTGGGATTTTTTTCATTGAGTTTACATGAAATTAATGGGTTTAAAGTCCTAAATCAATTTTCGACCCAAATAGATGATAATTTACAATCGATTAATGTTACCGATCGAAAAACTCCGATCGGCGTTATAACTGAATATCTAAAGACCAAATTATAACCAAACCCAAATCAATTTGTGTATTCAGTCTATCTAAATATCCGTATCTACCAATTAACATTGAATGAATAGGTAATGTACAAATAGCTACTTTTACTCAGTTGAAATCATAGTCTACAGGTTTTTCTTGTTATTTACCAAAATAAATAAACTCATCATCTTATAAACTGAATTTTCTTTGAAGATTGACAGTTTTTGACGAATGCCTCACAATTGTTTTCCCAGCCTTACGTTAGAACAGTGAACATTCTCTATTATCATGACTAGGAAATGTTGTAAAATATTTGACTGCAATTTACTTTAGTGCCCCATTCAATGCAATGCCGCTCCTTGTGTTCAGTCCCCTAAGAGCTGTAATTCAAATGGGTCTAGGAAAGAATCCCCCGGCGGAAAATACCTACTAGGAAAAGATAAAACAGTGTGTTTCAACTTTATTGATATTTTTCAATAGCCATATATAAACAATAATTTTAATATCGTAATGCGGTAAACAAGATACACCAATTTGATACTTAAGATTGGATTTTGGACGTGGAACCATAGAGTAATAATATTATATACTAGAGATAGCTAGTTATGCAGCGACTGCAGGACGCTTGAAACCTTATTTTGTTTCAGTCATATAGTTATGATAAACTACAGTAGAGAGAGGAAGTGTTGCAGCGATTGCAGGACGCTAAGGAAGACGATGCAAAACCTTATTTTGTTTAAGTTATATCATTTCTCGATTTTGGCCATTATTATTTTGGCCACTGACTCACCACTTGCGTGGAAACATAAATATTGTGCCAACTAGACTTAGAAGAAATAACAGAAGCCTAAAAGAAATGGTGAAATTCTCCAATGAACAGAAAAATTTTATAATAATAGCATTCGGGACAACATCTTCGCCAGCAATGATCAGACGTCTGTTTCTACAAGAGTACAAGATGTCTGGAAGAGCAAGAGAACAGTTTAAATTGTTTTATTTTACAAGCATAAATCGGGATTTAGACATGAATGGAACAATTTTTTGAAAGAAGAAATCATGAGGTCCCACAAAGAGAACGCCAGAAAAAGTCATCATTTTTGGATGTAAAATCAAGCTCTGTCAGGAAATCAGCGCCTCTTTTCGATATTTCTTCAACTACTTATTGGAGAATCCTTAAGAAAGATCTTCACATGCGGTTCTATCTTGATATTGCTGTGCATCCAATAACGGAAGCCCATAAGGTACAGCGACTCAAATTCTGCTGGTGGCTCTTGGATCAGCCAGATCCCGAAACATTTGTGTTGAAAGTCATCTGGACCGATGAACAATTTTTTTGCTTCAATCAAGGCCCCCACAGGAAGAATGATGGAACTTGGTCTCTTAATAGTCCCAATGAGATTGTCGAATCTAACAATATAAATGATGAGAAGGTTATGCTTTTCGTTGCTATTGTTAACGGTTAAGTGTCAGTCGTTCATGCCTTCATGTATGAAAATGGAAGACGCATGATAGTGAATGGAGACTGCAACCATAAATTGCTGCAAGAACATATTTGGCCCACCTTTCATTCATGTGCTACAAGACAAGGTTTATGGTGAATGCAGAATGGTGCTCCTGTCCATTGCTGCCAAAGAATTCCTGTTGAACAAGTTTGGAGGCAGAGTCATCAGCCGTGGGACACAGATTGCGTGGCTAGCGCATTCTCCAGATTTGAATTTTTATTAATGAACCTTAGCTGAAAAAGAAGTGTATTCTGCAAAATCAACTACAGTGGACGAACTTATCACTGTTGTGAAGAGATTTCAGAAGAACATCGCGAGAATGTCCTTCAGAGTGTAGCACTTAATGTTTTGAAACGGGCGAATCTCTGTGTGCAGCAAAATGGAGGTCACTTCCAGCACCTTCTATAATATGTATTTCTTGTTATTAATCATTAAAAATCCACTCTTCCTGAATATATTGATATAATATTTTTTCGTCAGTATAACTATGAATAAAAGCCGCTGAAAGCTATCATAAATGTTGAAACACACTGTATTTGAAAGAAAAGCATGTACTCATAGTATCAAATTACAGCAGTTAGAATAAACAAATATAAAGTTTTTAGACTGTATCTATCTAACGTCACATAAAATCTGAAAATTGCGAATACGTTATACAAAACTTAAAGCTCAAATTGTATGTTAAACCTTGCCGTAGTCTATAATAGAACTATATATCGTCATATTTTCTGCAAAATTGCGCAATTTAATAAAAAAATATATATTTGCGGTTCTTCACAGGAATTTATCCAGCACTAAGTTGCTCTTATCGAAATTCCTAAAATGATTGTTTCATTACTAGAGCCCGGATTTCTATGCTCTTTCAATCTAGGCGAAATAGCACTAAAAACTATGCAAAATATGCTCTTAAAAATATGCTTTATAGCGCAAATCTATGCTAAATATGCCGTTATAAATTGACTAGTAATACCTCAAATAACGTTTTCTTTATTCAAAAACATTAAAAACATGCCGTATGAGTCAAATGGTAGACTTAATTACGTATACTTTTTTTTTTTTTAAGGTTGTATATATGATGTTGAATAATGTTTCCCGTTTCAAATGGAAAATTATCGAAGTACATTTTTTGTAATTACTAAAATGAAATTGGAAATCGAACCACATTTTGTGCATCGCATTTTTATTAATATATGACAATTAAATAAAATAGCAACAAATAACCATAAACGATAATTTCTCAAATTCTCAGTTCTACTAAGAGACAGCCAAAGTTTCATTAATATCTAAAGAAATATTAGAACAAGAAAAATAAGTCTCTATATAACGATATATGATAAATAATGAGATTTAATTATTTATTCATCTAGCTATAGATAAAAATAATAGTAGCTATATTTAGAATATGAATAATTTAGCAATAAACAATTTTAAGTTTTGAAAAGCTTCTTTCTACTTCATTGCAACTGATGTCAACGGAGCGTACTTGAAATACATTGCATTTTGTGTTATAATCCTTTCAATCTGCACCTCTTTCACTCCAGCGATAATGCTTCGTATTTATTCAATGTGTTGCAATCCAAGATTATTTGCTACAATATGGTTGGTATCATGTTTGGCATCATCCTCATTCAAATCTACAAAATTTACACTCTCGCTGTTTTAAACTGTGATACAGCATTTGATTTCTTGTAGCTACTCAGCTTCACATTGCATGGCTTGCATTTCAAAATAACGTTTTTTATTGCATAACACCCGAATTCATCAACTAAATTTCGTATCATGACGTTATCAGAACTTTGGGTATTATTTATTAATGAGTTGTTAAGACTACGAGGACTCGGAACTAAAAGACTTGCTAAAATATTACAACAACAAAAAAAACTGTAAATAGAAAATGGAGCAACTGTAGCATAAACTGTAATATCCCTTAAATAGAGTTTTGCATGCAGTAGCATAGACAAAAATATCCTTAGATAGAATTTTATATGCTTTGTATGCAAAATAGATTAATGCCTATAAAGCATAGATCATCTAATGCTTTTATAGCTTTCTATGCTGTTATTCTGTTAGAGCATAGAAATCCGGGTTCTATTCATTACAAAAGACTTTGAGGTAGAAGATTTACCCATTTAAAATTATATTACAGTTATTTACACTTTAGATAATTGTGATATTTAATTAACCATACATATAGATAACATATATATTATACATACACAGTAGAATGAAATTAGTTAACTATTGAACTATAGAGTGATGGTACTAGATGACTAAAAACTAGCGATATATAATTTTATCAATAGACAAATAAGGCACAGAAAGGATCAAACGATGCCATTCAGTTATTATGTATTATCACTGGTATAAACGATGCAGCAATTAACTGATTTTAACTAAAAATTATGGAACATAAACATATGCAGGAAAAATTTCGTATTATATTATATCCAAAATTTAACTTATTTAAATATTATCTCTTTCCTATCTTCTACACTCTAAGAGTCCACAGCTACAGTGACTAATATACATCTTATAAATTTGATGTTTCTTATTAGGCATTAAGCTTGATTAAAATTATATATATCCCAAGGATTAAAACTAGGGATATATATAAAATTATCCCAAGGATTAATTAAAACTAGGGATATACGTATGTATATAAAACTATCAATAGAAAAATTGGGCACAAAGATGTTTTCTGGAGGGATTTTTTCCTCCGGTTAATTTTTTTCGGATACCAATTCATAAGAATAGAGCTGCACCTCAGTCTATAGATGATGTTACATATTAAATTTATTTTGGAGTGTATACATGTATAGGTTATATTTTATTGTCAAGTGATAGCAATACCTGATACTTTATTTTAATGTAACTATTCACTTGACACAGAAGCTTAACGTATGGCTGATATTTTTTAGACCCGAACATTGGCAGTTTAGTCTAAACTTTACGACTGATGTCAGAACAATCTTCTCTTGATAATAATAGCAGGTTGGTTTAAACTGATTTTAATGCATGTAGCATCATAATTAAGTAAAGTGTCACAGAGTATTAGAACAATAATTCAGTTAGTTCTAACTGACCCCTTTATTTGAGGTAGACTAATGAACTTGGCCTTACAAACCATGTGATGTTACACCACAGAGTCTATTGTCTCACAAACACACTTTGTGAGACTGTGGAGAAATATACACAATGTGACAACAGGGAAACTAATGTTTGGAATACCAGAGAATACCATTGCCTGATTTGTTAGTCCAAATTTAATTGTTTAACTATTATTAGTTTAGTTAATTCATAAATTTGTTCATTCACAAATATGTTATCGCTAGTTGATATAGGATGAAGTGGCTAAATCCTGATAAGGTGAGACATATTTTCGGAAATATGTTCAATTATAGGGACTGCGTCTTCTATTAGACGCTCTGAGTTAATTGGGTGCATTACCATTTCTCTCAGAGAATTTTATACTAAAACTTAGAAAGACATCGCAGAATATACTTTATCTAACCAGAGGAAATGAGAAAAACGTCTGCAAAATATTTTTCTAGAATATTTCTACAAAGATAAATTGGTATGAAATTCGTGTTCAATTTTTGAAATGTTTTCTCCTTTTTTGGTAAAACATGAAAGCTTCTCAAGATTTTAGTATCTGCAGTGATAATTTCCGTTGACTTGTCTTCTTTATTTATATGAGTTCAGATACGCATACTAAGATTTACGCATACATTTAGAGACAATTTAAGGTTTTAGAGTAAAGTTGTAGGGAATGATTCGCACCACCGATCACAATCAGTTTGTATCTTTACTATAAAAACTCAATTGCGGATGCTATCGTTCATTAGATGATGAATTACAATAGAAAAAGGTACGTCTCTTCAAATTATCAAGGTGGGAGCTTTAAAAAAATACAATATTTTGTGAACTATGAATAGAAACGCGATATATCACTTCACCGTCAAATTTCATTATGTTATTTCAAAAATTTTGGTCACTATATTAAATCACGTTCAGATGTGATATTATTAAATCACGTTAAGATGTGATATTATTACAACACTCTAAGATATTGGATTCTTACATCATGTTAAGAAATGATATTATTGCATCACGATAAAATGTGATATTGTTACAGTAAGTTTAGATATGATATTATTACATCACGCAAACTTTAGATGTGATTTTATTACAACACGTTGAGTTTAGATAGTGTAATATCACGCTAAATTGTGATATTATAACAGCACGTCAAGTTTAGATATTGTAACATCACACTAAAGGGTCCTTTACACGGTAAGTGCTCAGTGTCACTTTGTGGTGACACTGCTCTATGCCACGCCTACTTTGCTACTTGCCCCACCCTTTTTGGCAAAACTTGGTGGTGACCAAGCTATCGCTCTGAGAGCAAACGCTCACCACAAAGTGCCACTGTCTGTCAGTAGCGATTGCCAGACAATCAACAACCCCTTTCATTGGCCTAGTTGAAGAGCACCCATGCATATGGAAAATAAACTCTAAAGATTATAAAGATAAAACACTAACAGCGTTAGTGTTTAATAGCATATTAGATGCTAACCACGATACTAAAGTGTCAGTGCCACCAAAGCACATTCTGCTCGTGTAAAGGCGCTGAGCTAATTGGTGGGCAGTGTGGTGAAAAAAGTGTGGTGAATTGTGGCACTGACCAGTGCTCGTGTAAAGGCCCCTTAAGATGTGATAGTATTACCTCATGTTAATATATTGTTGGGGGGGCCGTGTCCCCAAACATCATGACTATTAGTACAGACTGTTATAAATTCAATCTTATTTTTTTATCCTTAGCAGTGGTCAATGAGGATGGAACAGGTTTTAATGGTATATTTGCGTACAATCTGCTTTTGTACATTTGAAGTTGGACAGGTAGAGACTGGCAGCCAGTCTGTAAACAAACAAACTAATGTAATAAATGGATACACTAATTAAATACAAATATTCACAATATCAAAAGTACAGCCTTCCTATGCTGGCTTCAATATCCTTCTTTAATTTCTACAAATCCTCATTTACTCCTAATACAACTACTCAATTCAAATTTACGCTACCTCTGAAAGAATAATAGAAATAGTAATGATCACTTGGACACAAATCACAAGAGAGCACAAAAGAGAACTTCACTGCACAACAGGTAAACATGAACTGACTTGACATAGCAACTTCTTCACCGAGTACAACTTATAAAACAAATGACAACCAACCTACATGACTCTATTTTTAAATCTTAATCCATTATCACCCATTACATTCCTCCCCACCTAGTTTTACATGATAATGGAAAACTATTCTCAAACTAAATATCAAAAGTTATTATTTACAATATAGCTAAGCACACATATATATTTATTTCATTTTTTAAACAATTGAAGCTATTTACAACACATATTAAAATTATAAAAAAAAACATAGTATCATCTCATATTCCTCTGCTTGCTGGTCCACAGTATAAGCTTGTTCTTTATGCAGTTTTCCCAGGTAGGTTCATCTCCAAATACCAACAGAAAAAATCAGTCTGTAATATGCTTTCTTTGAAGACAATGCAAGAAAGAACTCCAGCTGAGACTCCAAGTAGCACATCACTGAGATCTCTCCAGACAAATCACTTGCTAAGAGATGATTCCACGAAAACAGCAGATAGAAAAAAAGAAAATCAATATATTGAAATTTTCATTACAGACAAAGTGAGTAACTACTTGAACATAAATCTAAATACCAAAACAATTCTTTTTTCAATCCTATTTACAAGTTATTTATTAATTCAGTTTATTATTCAAATCTTAATCCCATTTCAGCTGTCTTATGATATGATGCATGGTCTTTCTTTTTCCTCTTCTTATAGTCTTTATCTATATCTACAAATCTATCCAACAAAAATGATCTCAAACTATTAATTGCCAAACTATTCTCTATCCAATCAAATTTATTGCTCATAGTAGAGTAATCAATCAATTTTCCTACACAATTTACCCAACACAGCTTTTTAACCCTACTGCTAACTGCATCTTCTAAGTTTATAATTATATCAACTTCTCCCTTTTGTAAAATTCCTACAATTTTGGGTACTGTTTTATACTTATCCATTCCTTGTTTCTCCAGTTTCTCATCTTTTAATTTCTTCAGTTTCTCATCTTTTAATTTCTTCAGTTTCTCATCTTTTATTTTCTTCAGTTTCTGCTTCTTTAGTTTCTCTTCCTCCTGCTTTCTTAGTTTTTCTTCCTCCTGCTTTCTTACTTTGTCTTCCTCCTGTTTCTTTAGTGTCACTTCTTTCTGCTTCCTTAACTCTTCTTCTAGCTCCTTTTCTTCTTCTATATTCCTTAACATTCCATCTAGAATCCTCAGCTTTCCATCTTCTAGATTCCTTACTTTCTGTTCTTCAAGTTGTCTCAATATTTGTGAGGATTTATCTAATATTATAACCTCTGGTAACACCTCACTCAAACCAGAGGATTGAAGTTTAAATCATTTTGTTTGTAGTTTTGATAAGCTGTTTTCCGGATCTGATAGTCATCTTCATATCTTCTTAAATTCGTTGGTGACAAAGATTCATTTCTTTGTTGGTAGCACTTTTCTTTTTTCTCTTTTTCAGACATCACCAAACGATCTCTGGCAAAATGACCTTCCTTTCCATATTTAGCACAACTGGACACCAATCTTTTGTAACAATGTTTTATATTATGGCCATATCTGTGGCAATGTTCACATTGTAGTATAAGTATTCCATCATTATCTGTGTTCCATCTACATTCTTCCCTTCTTTCATTTTCTGCTTTATCTAGCTCTCTTAAAATGTCATCCACAGTTCTCTTTCCTTTTTTTCTTTTTACTTGAATCAGAATAATTATTATAAACATCAGAGATATCATTATTAATAGTTACCTCTTTCTTCTCTCTTCTAATCTTCAGTTCTTCATTTTTCTTTATTGACTTTGCTTGCTCTATTACCACTCCCTTTAATTGATCAACATAGTTTTCAAGTTCTTTATGAATGCCTTCTATCATTTCTCGTTTACATTGATGAATGTCCTGATCCTTGATTGTCCGTATCTTCTCTAGAAAATCCTTAGCCTGTCCCCACTCCTTCCTTATCAATTCACAGTCCTTTACTACAGTTTCGTTCATTTCCATATCACCCTTGGTATTACATAAAATAATCATCTCTTCTCTTTCAGATCTGATGCAACAAAACAGCTTCCTCGTTTTTAGTCACGGCACCATTTATGTTGGGGGGGCCGTGTCCCCAAACATCATGACTATTAGTACAGACTGTTATAAATTCAATCTTGTTTTATTATCCTTAGCAGTGGTCAATGAGGATGGAACAGGTTTTAATGGTATATTTGCGTACAATCTGCTTTTATACATTTGAAGTTGGACAGGTAGAGACTGGCAGCCAGTCTGTAAACAAACAAACTAATGTAATAAATGAATACACTAATTAAATACAAATATTCACAATATCAAAAGTACAGCCTACCTATGCTGGCTTCAATATCCTTCTTTAATTTCTACAAATCCTCATTTACTCTTAATACAACTACTCAATTCAAATTTACGCTACCTCTGAAAGAATAATAGAAATAGTAATGATGACTTGGACACAAATCACAAGAGAGCACAAAAGAGAACTTCACTGCACAACAGGTAAACATGAACTGACTTGACATAGCAACTTCTTCACTGAGTACAACTTATAAAACAAATGACAACCAACCTACATGACTCTATTTTTAAATCTTAATCCATTATCACCCATTACAATATGATATTATTCAAACATGCTAAGTTAAGGTAGTCTTACATCACCAATTAAGAAGTTATAGTATTACATAACATTAAGTTATGATATTGTTACTGTCAGTTGGAGAGGGGGAGCATAACGCCAGTTACCTCAGAGATTTATTTATATCTTGGTAACAATAGTGTTGATGGTACTGTAAGTACAAAAATAAAGAGACTATAAAAATACATCAAAATCCTAGGTCCATCAAGCCTAAGTTAAATATTAAAAGCATAGCTACTACTTTATTGACAATAATATTCTTCAATCATTAAAATTCTCGTAATAAAAAACTACTAACATAATAAGAGGTTTTAATAAGATTCTATTCGTTAAAACTATTCGCACCAAAGTTCTATTTTACTTATGAAAACTGAATCTTCCACACACATGCAGACAATGGCAAACACAGATCTGGTATAGCTACCAAAAACAAATTCATTAGGGCACCCAAATATCATTCAGATTAAACCGTTATACTCTATAATCTCACCTGACTAATATTTTACTCCGGTCTCAAAATATTCTTTCCACAACTGAATCCGAACTGGAGAGCACATCGTTTTTCAGGCTCTGATACAAAACTGCATATCAACCACAGACTAACTCACAAGGTTCGGGAACATCAAATCAACTTTGAGCCCATTTACAAAGATGCGAGATTAGCTCTTTAATCAACAATGGACCTGTAAAAAAAATAACCAACTAAAATACAGGTTCCACTGCACACACACACAAATGTGTGTATGCGCAGTAGACCGACACGCATCCTATTCTTAGCAAGACGAAACAAAGACGAATGTGAAAAGAATGATACGTCAGCGACTGAAAGGACCTAAAGCAATAAAACAAATGAACATCGACAAATTAACTTCCACACTTAAATTCTTCGTCTCGCAATGCATTTAATAGTCCCTCCTTTGAATCCCATTCACACTATCTGCTCGTTCAATACGGGCTCATCTAATTACAACAACTTCCCTTCTTCAATCATCAGCACCAGTTGAAACGCTTCTTAGGATACTTTGTGGAGTGAATTCGTGAACACCTGTCCATATCTCATTTCGACTCTTCTGTCCCTCCTTGTGTGAGAAGTCCGTCCCTCCTTGTGAGAGAGGTATCGCCTGTCTTGTCCTATTTCTCTGTTCAACATCCAAATGCACCAGGCTATGGTGATACCTAGCACACTTGTAACACTTCAGGGATGTAGGACAATTGCCAGCCCTATGCTCGATTTTAAGACATATAAAACATGCCCGCGTACCCTTTATCACTTCGTGCCGACGCTCATCGATATGGAGTCAGGTAAGCGTCTATATATAAACGTGCCGCTTGTTTGTGGAGTGACATAGGAGTTTTGTATTGTTTTTGTACCCCTTTTTATGGGGTATCATTCCGCACCCCTTTTAATTTAAAAACTCATTGTTTTAGCCTAAATCTGATTGCATCATAATTTCAAGCATCTTCTTTTCTCCCATAAACATCATGAAGCACCATTATCCTGAGTATTTCTAGAGTTAAGTCGCGATGAATGTGGTGCTCTCGAAACAATCTGAAAAAGTTTTCGCTGGTGATTGTCAATTCCCGCAAACTCTCCAATTACTCTAGAACCAAAATTTATAGATTCATATCGCTTTAACATGTTAACACAAACATTAACAGTTACATTATGTCAAATTTTCAACTTCTCAGTTTTAACGGTTTTCCTGCCACAACCGTGCGCAGTGATACCCCATATAATTTAGAGGTAGAGGGGTATCACTGCGCATCATTGATAACCATGTTTGTATGTAAATAAATATAAAAAAATATGAGTTTTTAGCTCTCAATGGAGGCATAAATATTGAATGTGTTACTTATTTATAAATTTGATTAACAATAAACTTACGATCGTAGTAGCTATGCATCATGATGTGGGGGTATTCAAATAGGGAGAGTGGGTATTTAGGGGGGGGGGGGGAGTGAGAGGTTTTTGAATTAAATATTGATTAAAAATAAGCGTACGATCGTATTATATTACTTGATATAAGTAGTTAACTAGTAGCGTGAAATTTAAGTGTTAAATTTGTTGCAGATTCATTAAATATGTGTTTAAAAAGCAAGGGACAAGTAGATTAGGGAGAAGGCATGTAGAGAAGGAAACACAGACGTTTATATGAGGGGGAGAAGGATTTAGATGTGGGAGAGGGTGAAATATATGGGGTGAGACAAAGAGTAATATTGCTATCTTAATGACAGTAGATTTGTTTTCTAAGTGGGCCGCCGCAGTGCCGGTGCGGAATAAGAAGGCTAGTACCAACGCTCACGCTCTATAAAATCTAATATTTTAACATCATTACCTATGATGCCTAAGCGAATTCTGAGCGATAATGGAACAGAGTTTAGAGGCACAGAGACTGAAAAGGTTCTTATGTAATTCAATATAGATCATGTATATATATAGTATATAATATAATATATATATAATGCCCTCTTCAAACGGCGAAATTGAGAGAACCAATAGAACAATTAAGAATTTATTAAGTGCGTTATTAGATAAGGATGGCGAGTGGGATGATACTTACAATAATCGCAGATTTCGATGACTCCCTCTCAATTCATCATGACTCAGGCTCACGAGGTACAAAGTAGTTTACCTATCGGTGACGTTGTGTCTACTTGGAAACAAGGACACCCTAATTTCGCTTCGTTTGATTTGAATCAGCAGGTAATAAAGAAAGTAAATAAAGTAGGTAACTTACTTACCAACAAATTTCAAAAACAATTTGACGGGCCTTATTTAATTACCAAAATACAATCCAACGGATTATCCTATGAAATCTGTAAAGTGGATGATGATAGAAATAAACCAGTTAAAGTGCACCACAAACAATTGCGTCCCTGGCGCGAGTTGCATCTATATATTTCAAAATATATTGAAAATACTGTTGAGGCAGTAAAAGATATCTCTTCATCTGATTGTGGTATGATCGGTACACGAATAGGGAATAGCTCATGCATGTCTGAAGATGCAACAATTTCCGATGGTAAATGTAGCGATAATAGTGAACAATTATCGTCTGATAGTTTAATCGATAATCTGGAATCAGATGAAGCAGTTGCTCATAATAGTGATAAATTGGATCTAACTATTATTCATTGTACCGAAATTATTGACAAAAATATTTCAGGGGATAGGACATACTTAGAATCTTCACCGGTAATTGATAAATCCCCTTCTAATGATTTTAAAAGGTACTTACACGATAATAATGTTAACTTTGATTGTTGTAATGCTCTGGAACAAACTATTAATATCCACGATGAATTATTAGAGCAAATAGATCAGTTATACTCGGAGCTTACTTTTCTATTGTCGGAAAAGAACTCATTCAATACTAATTTGAAAGTTTTACTAGATAATGAACAGAGTGATGAGATAGACGTTCACGAAACTATCATGGGAGCTAATGAGTGCTCTAATAAAGAAGAAAATAAAACTGATAAAGAAAGAAGAGATATTTCACGGAACTGCATGATTAATTTAGAGAGTGGTCGAAGGGTAACAGCTGTTTTAATACTAACATATGGGAATATAGACAGAATAAGAGCATTATATCTGTGTCCGAAACAGTTGACTCTACTATTGCAGAAATGGGTGATATTCTTACTAATAAACGTTTCTCTCCCAAACTAATCACTCCTTTCAGACGGGCTCTGCGTTCTGCAGGTCCTATCGATGAAATAGAAAGAGTGCAGCACGATGTACTGGAGTACAGACTCAGGAGAAAATCTAAAAAAGTTACTGCTAAGAAAGGTCTGGAATGACGGGAGAAATAATGTGCAAAAGGACATGGTAATGTACATGGTTATGATAAATTGTATATATAGTTAACAAAGTAGTTAGTATTTAAATAGGTGTTTTGGGGAAAAAATTGTTAGTAGTATTAGTATTTACAGATTTAAAAGTAGTATTGGTATAAAAAATTTTGTTATTGATATTCGTATTTACCAAGATTTAAATACGAAAAAAAAAATAATGTTAAATTTTCTGTTGATCCTTGAGTACGAGGGCTATTTTATTAAATAATCTAATAATATGAGCATGCAAGTAGTATAACAATAGGTCATTAACAAGAAGTTTTTCGTTTTTCATAGGGTAATTATTTTTACTCTATTTCTATCTTCGCTGTCACATGTAAACTCTCTTCTCTTACACACCCCCACAAAAAAAAGTCACAGGAAGATGAAAGCCATGCCATGTTACGATGATGAAAGCCATGCCATATTACGATGATGAAAGTCATGCCATGTTACGATGATGAAAGCCATGCCATGTTACGATGATGAAAGCCATGCCATGTTACGATGATGAAAGCCATGCCATGTTACGATGATGAAAGCCATGCCATATTACGATGATGAAAGTCATGCCATGTTACGATGATGAAAGCCATGCCATGTTACGATGATGAAAGCCATGCCATGTTACGATGATGAAAGCCATGCCATGTTACGATGATGAAAGCCATGCCATGTTACGATGATGAAAGCCATGCCATATTACGATGATGAAAGTCATGCCATGTTACGATGATGAAAGCCATGCCATGTTACGATGATGAAAGCCATGCCATGTTACGATGATGAAAGCCATGCCATGTTACGATGATGAAAGCCATGCCATGTTACGATGATGAAAGCCATGCCATATTACGATGATGAAAGTCATGCCATGTTACGATGATGAAAGCCATGCCATGTTACGATGATGAAAGCCATCATGCCATATTACGATGATGAGAGCCATGCCATGTTACGATGATGAAAGCCACGCCATGTTACAATGATGAAAGCCATGCCATATTACGATGATGAAAGCCATGCCATGTTACGATGATGAAAGCCACGCCATGTTACAATGATGAAAGCCACGATCGTACCTATTACGAAGTCACATACGGATATTCAGATCTTGAAGAGTTGGCTAATTCATTG